>JAODUG010062950.1:0-14265 GCA_027564795.1 Aphredoderus sayanus
CAGCCAACATCCTGACCGTGGTCATCCTCTCCCAGCTGGTGCTGCGTCGCCAGAAGTCCTCCTACAACTACCTGCTGGCGCTGGCGGCGGCGGACATCCTGGTGCTGCTGCTGATTGTCTTCGTGGACTTCCTGCTGGAGGACTTTGTGCTGGCGGCGCCGCTGCCGCCGGCGCTGGACAAGGCGGTGCAGGTGCTGGAGTTCTCCTCCATCCACACCTCCATCTGGATCACCGTGCCGCTGACGGTGGACCGCTACATCGCCGTGTGCCACCCGCTGCGCTACCACGCCGTCTCCTACCCGGCGCGCACCCGCCGCGTCATCCTGGCCGTCTACGCCGGCTGCCTGCTGTCGGCCGCGCCCTACTACTGGTGGCCCGAGCTGTGGCACGGCCTGCCGGGGAGGCCGGGGCCGGGGGGCAGCGGCGCCCAGCACGTGCTGGTGTGGGCCCACTGCGCCACCGTCTACCTGCTGCCCTGCGCCGTCTTCTTCGCCCTCAACGCCGGCATCGTGCGCACGCTGCGCCGCCGCCGCAGCTGCTTCCGCCTGCGCGGCTACTCCACGGGCAAGACCACGGCCATCCTGCTGGCCATCACCTCGGTGTTCGCCGTGCTGTGGGCGCCGCGCACCCTGGTCCTCCTCTACCACTTCTACTCGCCGCCGCCGGCCTCGGAGGGCGCCGGGCGGCTGCTGCACCTGCTGACCGACCTGGCCAACATGCTGGCGCTGCTCAACACCGGCGTCAACTTCTTCCTCTACTGCTTCATCAGCAAGCGCTTCCGCGCCATGGCGGCCAGCGTGCTGCGGGCGCTGTTCCGCTGCCGGCGGCAACCGGCGCCCTTCTACGTGGGACACAACTTCTCCATCACCAGCAGCCCCTGGATCTCGCCCGCCAACTCCCACTGCATCAAGATGCTGGTGTACCAGTACGACAAGAACGGCAAGCCCATCTGTATCTCCTCTTGAGCTTTTGTCCCGGGTAAAGCCTTCCCCGCCCCTCAACACCTTGCTGGGGGGGAAATACATGGGAGCCTTGTTTCCCTGGCGACAACTCCGCCTACATGGGACTTTGAAAATGTCACCCAGCCCGTGGGGGCTTCTGGAGGATTGGAGCAGCGGTAGTTAGTTTGCTCGCTAGCTTTGAGTGACAGCGACCAGGTGAACTGGAAGCCTGAAGGTGTTAAAAAACGGAACATGGTACGGCGGCTGGATTAAAAATACGTTCTCAAGAAGTGGCAGCCGGTGCCATTAAACATGTTGATTATTTACTGAAAGCAAAGCAAAAGCCCAACAACCCACTAAAGTGACTGACTGATCTCTGTTTGAGTGAGTAACTCCAGACTGTGCTACAACCTGGCGTGATAAGTAATGGCTGAGATCACAGTATGATAAAGGGGTATCAGCGCCACGCTATCATTGACTTTTATGACTGTGTGTAACAGTGTTCGAAAGTGACAACTAGATAAATCCATTGTGAAACATCAACCTCCCGGTGACATTGGTACTTTATATGCGCTCCTTTCTTTCCACACTGCTGCTGACAACGTAGACTTCAAACAGCTGTGCCTATCGGGGCTCATGTCGAGAGGGAAGAGTCTGGGCATTAAGCATCTCAATTCCGTGGGGCGACACTACAGAGTTTTCCACTGATGACCATTTTGACTGACTCTGAAATATCGTAAAACAGCAATCTCGCTTCCAGTCAAATATGCAGAGATGTCTCGACGGCATAATCAGCGGGACTTTCATTTTACTACATAGCGAATGTGCTACGGTTCACCCCACAGCACAGATCTTGTGCAAGTCAGTGATGACTAAACAGATTTTAATTAGCATTATTATTTTAATCCAAAATTATTTTAAGGTAAATGACTATCGTTACCGGTAAGTAATGTACGGAGATATATTTACAATAGACTTGACTGTTATTGTAGATGCACAGAAATAATAACACAAAGAAGGACTAGGATTTTGTGTGTCTCTAATGTGCCATTAATCTTAACACAGTTTCCATATTAAAGGGCATACAATTTCTGCTGTTATTAGATAGGTCTCTGTATAATATTAATACTCCTTGATGACTTACTGTTAGCCATTCTGAATGAATTTCATTTAACATCTCCTGACCCTTTAGCGTACAAAGAGAGAGAGTGAGAGGGAGTGAGAAAAAACAAACAAGCAAGCAAACAAGCAAACATGGCCTTCAGTTTGTTTTCCCAGTAAGGCCATGCATCCTCAAGACCATGGCTGTATGTCTCAAGCCTGCTCATTTTGCCGTGGGCTGATAGCAGCTTGGTAAGCAACCATGAATTTCACACTGCTGCGGGTTTACATACAGTACTGTACATCAGCTTTGTGTCAGTCCTGCCCAGCAACAAACCATAAATGTGAACGCACACATGTACACAACATGGTCTGTGCTTCCCAAAGACACGGCACACTGAGACTAGTGGACATCCATTCTGCAGACACCTTAGGACATTAGCTGTGCTCATCTGTCACAGATGGAGCTGTGCCAAAGGGCAAATCTTCCCTAATGCCACCCTAGGGGGATCAGACACGTCATGACTTCTTGGCAGTTTTTTGATGAAGACTTTTTCAAAAATCGGATGAATGCTTGGCACGTGCAACAGCACTGGATAAAGTCGTACCCTGAAACCACAGAGCCCCTGCCTGCCAACACACAACACAGAAGGGAGGTGTGGTGTTGTTTTGGGTGGAGCTGGCTTTTGACTTGGAAGCAGAGCGCGCCGAAATCGTTTTCTTTCCCTCACTGCCATAGCAACCATGAAGAAAGAAATGACGGAAAGAAAGAATTGTCAACAGCTAAAAAAATAATAATAAAAATAAACAGGCCAAAGTGTAGATGGGATTGTCGAGTGGGGGCTGATAGAACTACACTTCTAATAAATAACACGCAATACAAAAAGGTGACAAACCATTATTCTGTTCTGTTTCAATCAAAAGATTGTATTAGCAAAGGAAAAACGACTTCCCCCCCAATATCTCTCTTTGTCCGGTGTGATTTTGCACTCTGGTTGTGACTGGTTTAAGCAAGGCTGCCTCTACAGGTCGCTGTCACAAGACTCATTTCTCTATATTCCATATATCTTCTCCTCATAATTGGAGAGTGAACGGCGAATGACAGACCTGCCACAGCCTTCTCTCTCTCTCTCTCTCTCTCTCTCTCTCGCTCTCTCTCTCTCTCTCACTCTCTCTCACTCTCTCTCTCTCTCTGTCTCTCTCACTCTCTCGCTCTCTCTCTCTCTGTTTCCTCCAGCTGTCACTTCCCCCTCCTTCCTCTCACTTAATGTCAAACACAGTTGCTGAAAGTTAATTGGACACGGAGCGGCTGTCCTGTTAAGTAGACTAGGCTGCAGACCTTAGTGCATAGCCTACGTGCACACCCGCATGCAGAGACCTTATCATTCCATCATTTTTCATTACAGAATTATGGTATGGAGGGAAGGTCTCTTGGTAGGAAAGGTCAGATGATAAAAGGATAGTTCGGCCAATCAGGGTCCACAACCAATAATCGCTCACCAAGCTGTTCCACCCTCAGGTACTGTAACCATAACACCCTCCATTAAAAGGACACAACTCGATTTGTATCTGGAATTGCCCTTGTGGTACAAAGCAGCATTACAACAACATGAATACTATATGCACACTAGCATGTACTGTACATTTGAAAACATTGTTTACTACTGCTTTCACAGCGTTCAACAAAAGATGCGCTTCCACACACAAAAGAATTCTGAACTGCATTTCTGAATGCTCAGGTTGCTAAACATACGTAGATGTATATTCGTAGTTCCTTCACGCCATTTCCGCGTTTGTTGTTTACCCATGCTTAAGCATTGGCATATGAACGTTTCTGAGAATCTACGTTTTCAGTGGTGGAAAACGTTGGATTAGTGTGGACTAAAGACAAAAGTGGAGAGAAAGCAAAGTTTTCGAATGCAGCCATGTTAGTGTGACTGAGAAACCCCCACAGAATCTGGCTCTCCTCATTACTCCTACCCCTACAGCTCTCATACACTCACACCATTCTCTACCCCTCCCCTTAAGGCCTCTCACACTTTTGTGGACTATACTGTGTCAAACATTATCATTCTGACGGTGCTATGACAGAATGCTACAACAACCAGGTCCCACTTGTGCACATACAGTGTGATTAATACATTTCCTAGTGTAACCATGGCATGTATTCATGCCATTTTAGACAATGATTGCACCGCGATCGCGGCAAGTGAAACATTATGAATTGTTGTCATAGCATCCTTGGACAGTGTTTTGACCATATTTCAGGAGGCTGTGTCTACTCCAGAGTAAACAAGGCTCATAATGAAAGACCAGTGTTGTGGAGCCCTTTTTCCTAGGGTTGAATAGGGTAGCTCTTAGCATGATTGGGTAATGTGAATATTTTAATTTAGCTTATGACAAAGCCTAAATGTCACATCTGTAAGGGGAGATTTAGCCGTAAACCCCATAGGGACCTCATTCTCCCAGCCACACGGAATAAGGAGTTGGTATGCAGAGTCACTGTTACAAGAATGGGGGGGGGGGGGGGGGGGGGGGGCTAGTCTGGAGAGTACAGGGCTGTCACATGCAGGTGTTCTGCCACCCCCACCCCCATCCCCAGTGTGTGGAAGGATGCCCACACTGAATGACACCAATAACAGGGGAGAAATGACTGCAGCATTCATATTTACTTTAGCCAGATATTAAAAAGATAAACGTGAATCGATCACAGAGTGAATATTGTATTTCCCCTCTATCTCACAGTCTCACTCTCTCTCTTTCTCTCTCTTTGCTTTCCAGCTTGCTCTCTCTCTCTCAGTGTGAATATGTTGGTCTGTCACTTTGTGTGTGTGTGTGTGTGTGTGCGTGTGCATGCGTGTGTGTAGAGTACATGCTTGAGGGAATGTGTGTTTGTGTACATTATGTTGGTATTAGACAGAAAGCTTTAAAAATATGTGTACCATAAAACATAGAATATATGAAATGAAATGTATTTATACTCTGTCGAGATTAATAAAGCCGCATACAGAACAGTATTAAAGTGATATATCGAAGAATGTACGCTTGTCGCTTTTGGCATTTTTGCTGTTTTGTTTTTAAACACAAAAACTTTTTTGATTGTTATCTCCATTGCAGTGAATCGTGTTTTTTATTGTACTGGATTGACTAGGCTTGCAAAACTATTTTTTGTAATAATGAATGTATTGATATAAACAGTATGTACTGTAGGTTCCTCTGCTGTGACAAATTATGTGGAAAAGTATTGGCCAATATTGATTTTTTTGACTAAATAAATAAATGATATCTTTAAGAATCTATGATATGTAAATTTCTTTCTTTGTCTCTGTGTGTCATGTTATTACTGGACCTGTAATGTATCAGTGAATGTCAATTGTCAAATGTATTTTATAGTAGTTAAAAGGTAAGGTATAGTCACACTTAATTTTCACTTTACCATGCAAGTCCTTATGACATGAATACACCTGCAGAAATGTGGGCAAATGTGGGCTTAAGGTTTCAAGAAGTAAGGTTTAGTACCCATATGTTCAATTAACTTGCAATGGTGCAGTTCCCAAACGAGCACTTTAAAACAGGTGGTTTTTGGATTGTAATACAATGTACATTGCTGCAACTCCTCTGGTAAAGGACATTATGAAAATAACCTCACTTTTCAGTGCTTCAGTGTATATTTGTGTATGTGGAATAACCTACCAACCCACAAAAGCTGAAATATGACAACCCAGTCAGTTTCATCTGGACTGCATATGTAAGAAAACGTGTTTCAGCTAGTCGATTTGGCCCCCTGGGACATCACAAGGGGATCTCATTAGAATTATACACCCCTCAACTTTAGAACTGATTTCTACTGGTGTTACAGAAATAGCTTAATTTCTTGTATGTTATTTTAATTACCAAAAACCTATATTTTGATTTACAAGTAACGTGTATACTGTAAAAGTTACACACTCAAGTCATTAGCAGTGGTTTGTCTGAGACACAGCCAGCCAGACTATCAAGAGTGTGAAGTGCATCAACACAATAACGATATCAATTAATTAATTAATTAATAGAAATGCTTAACTAGAATGTTATATTAGAATCAAATGTCAGAATAAAAATAATAGCCTATACTTTACTGTATACCTCTATTACTGCATTCAAATGGTTGTCTTATGATCCTACTTACTGTTGTACAACAGTTGTATGATTAATCTAATAAACTAACATTATGGACAATTTGTTTATTTGTACCTGCATGTATAAGTGGTATTTACATTTGGCCTAGCTACTCTTATTAGCATACTCCTAAATGTCACCATTTCTGACAGCAGCCATCAGGATATGTGACCTGCGTTAAATGAGTCAAACACTAAGCTAATGATTTCAGGTGAATTGCCATCCTCTCACCTCTATGTAACCAAATGTCTAGTCATATCTAGAATCTACAGAGAGTCATCTACAAGCAGGTCAACTACAGAAAACATGCATTAGTGCCGTCTGATCACACATTTTGGTGGTCACAGATTATGTTGTAACACCGGCTGTTCCTGATAAACAGACATCATTCTGATGCTGTTACTACCTCTGCTGCCTACTCAGAGGCGAAACAAAAATTACCCCCCATTCCGCCTCTACCTTCACAGCCAGGCAGAAATAGGTGCAATGTTCTAGTTCAAACAAGATGGTTACTGTGTCAGAGGCTATGTTCTCTCCAGCAGCCATTTTTCTCAGTTCCTGCTCAATAGTTGCACCTTGCTAAGCCACGGAGACATAAAGCCATAGCTAGCTTTATAGTTTAGTTAACTACCACTTTTATCTGGACTTAATAATAATTATAATAATAATAATAATAATAAACTTTATTTGTATAGCACTTTTCATAGAAGAATTGCATCTCAAATTTCTTTACAGTGAGGCATAATACAATTGTTAAAATGGTACAGTATGTTAATATAAGGCACAAGAAAATACAGAAATGAAAACCACAGGCTTTATAAAATGGTTACAAAACATACATAAAATGGTAAAACGTAAATAAGGATTACGAAACAATTAATAAAAAAAGGACTTCATTTCACTTATCCTTCATGCTGGTATACTAAAGCCCGATAATCAGAATGCGTATAGCACCTGCAATATTTGCGGCATTCACATACAGTAGTACATAATTGACATTGGATTGAGCAATGTAAAAAATGAAGGGGTTTTCTTGTGCTAATTCAGCTTTAAAGCTATTGGATATTCTATTAATAGACAATTACTAGACAATAGACAAGATCCACGCACAGTGCTCTCTGGAAGACTTTGAAAGACTGCGTCGGAAAAGTTTATTTATAATGCCTATCCACAGCAATTCACTGCAACAACAAGCAAGTGCAGCTTCAGCGTGCCAGAGGGGTTCAAGGGGAAGGCACTTTCTGCTTACGGTTTTTCTTCCCAGTTCTGCCCTCTCCATCTCCTCATAGGGAGACACATGATTTGTTGATTTCCTACACCTGTTCCCAATCCCCACTGTCCTGTGAACCACGCCCATCCCTCTCATCCCATACAGACAGTGCTACGCCCACACCTACCTTCAAGTCAAATCTTTCATTTTACCACGCAATGTGATAGAGACACTGTGTGATGATACAGACCGCAGAGTCACAGCTTGATAGTCACAGCTGCATTTGTCTGCACTCATCATCGACAACTTGACACTGCTTTGTAATTATCACCTGACTTCTTCTGTACTGTTTGATGAAACTGTTAGCAGATCGAGCTACTGTGTGTGCACACTTGCACAATGGCCATGTGAGCACACACTTTGTCTAGTGCCTGAAAGATGACAAAGGGAGAAAGTAAAATGTATTTAATTTAGACATATGAATTTACAATATATCTGTATACACTGAAGTTATTCGGAAAACAGCAGTTTTAGCACCACTGCAGAAAATCTAAATCCTGAAATCCTTTATAAAATGTTTTTAGGAATTACACATAGCATAAGAAAACATTTAAATTGGTCACAGGTCAATGTGCTGGGCGTGTGCTTGTATGCGGCTGCTCTAAGTTTAGAAGTCTGGGAATCCATTCAAACACAATGGAAATACAAATGATTCCTTTCTACCTGGGGATCTCGTGGTGACTGAAGGCTTTATGTGCAGCTATTGTGCATGCATGTACAACATAATGTAAATGCCCAGCCCAAAAATGTTAGGTTTTGAAATACTTGGGGCAAACTGACCCAATGCACTAGCTATTTGTGGCAGATAGAAGGCGCCAATTCTAAATCTATAGTTTACACAGAAATATGATGTGCACTGTTGGCATAACAAAGTGAGCGTTTGAAACGCAGGGAGGTTTAAAAGGCACAAAAAACAAACAAATACATAACGAAATAAAGAAACAAAGAAATAAATACACAGCACTGACACTAAAGAGAACGACAATCAGACACAATCAGATGGTGCCAACTTCTGTCAAAACAAGATAAGAAACAGGTCAGTTAAAGATGTACTCAGCAATGCTGGAGAAAGGTTGTTGACATATGAATTCAATAAAAACAAAAACATATGTCCCTTGAACGCCATAAGGTGCTCCCTCAGAAGCTCCGCCCTCCAAATTGGACTTGCATTGCCATGGCTGGAATAGAGTTGTGTGGTGCGGTCTGCAACTTTGTTTGTGTTCCTATTTACACAGTCAGGGCTGTGTAGCAACATCAGGTTCTCTTTTCAGTGTGCACACAGAATGGACAGCTAGCAGACCATGAAGAGATATAAGCTGAGATATTTGAATTGCTTACACTGTAGCTTATTCCAGTTTAGTTTTCCTTTTGCATGACATTCTTCACACATTATTTTTACACAATCTACATAATATACATCTCTTTATATAGAGTATGCAGACTTGGGAATGTTCTAGTTATAACAACTATGCAGATACACTCTGACCCATATGTAACTTTTTTGTTTGCAGTTCCATTGAATTTGTTTAGGTGCATCGTTGAATGTTGATTTTCTCCTTATGGATCCAGATCACACCAAAATCTAATTGACTTGTCCTTGACTCACGGCTGTACTTTCCACTAAATTTCATGACTCCATCTCTAGCTTTTCAAGATATCCTGCTAACAGTCAATCAAACAGACAAACAAATCATGCTGAAAACATAACCTCCTTGGCGGAGGTCATAAAGATTCAATCTAACATTTACAGGAGTGACTAGAGTACCATCACGCAAAAGCATTTCTCGCCGGATAGAACTATCAGCTTGGAAAATAGCATGGCAATCATCAGGGCACGAGTCTAATCTTCTAAATCTGAATCCATTTGTTTATAGAGTAGGATAATGATGTCAACACTAGAACCTCAGAAAGAACTTGTATTACAGTTCATTGGGTTTATGCAGCTTTATCTTTTCTCCTTGACAATCCAGATGGAGGTCCTAGACGTTAACTGAAATTCATTGTGTGAGAACAGACACGGTATGAGCAAACATTGTAAAGTATAAGTGAAGTACAGTATATGTCAATTTATGCACTAAAGAATCAAAAGGCAAACATTCAATTCCACCTACTGTCATTATTAGGCCAGTTTTGGTTGCCAGAATGTTAGTTAATTATAAATTAATTTAACACATTGGTGATACCAATAGTTTTCCTTCAAATCTTTCGCAGATAGTTTGACCACACTCAACATATCAGAACAAGACTTACTTGGGGATTCTTTTCCTAACAAAGGAACTTAATTGGAGTCAGCACAAGCTGAACTTCCCATCTGATTGGCCAGGTGGTTATGTAACTGCAAGATGATATGCAAAAAAAATAGTTATTTAATGTATTATATTCATAAATTCTACATGTATCCACATTAATATATTTCAAATTATTTGTTTTTGGTGATTTTTTATGATGATTTTTATTAGAAAAGATAGAAAGACACAAAATGAAAAAATAAGAGACACTGGGAGGGAGACAGAGAAGATAGGGTTAGCTCTGTGTGTGTGTGTGTGTGTGTGTGTGTGTGTGTGTGTGTGTGTGTGTTCGTGTTAGCCAATTAAGTCTCAACAGCACAGCTGACTCAACCGGCACTTTGTCCGTGTCAGCTTCAGGGAGTGAGAGACACGTTCTCTCTCTTCCACACACACACACACACACACACACACACACACACACACACACACACACACACACACACACACACCGAGCAAAAATTGATGTTAAGGTATTAACCTAATTAACTACTGTATGATATGAACAGTGTATGTCTGTAATTGAACCTCAGACTCCCCTGGTTTCATCCACACAGCCACAGTCAGCCTATCACTGTGTCACTGACTCATACTGTACACAGTCAACCAATCACATTCACACACTATAACACAACAACCAAATTAACACTTGTCTCACATAAAATCAGTCGCACCCAGTAGACATACAGTAATACACTTTGCTGCCAACAGGCTTGCTCTCCGTACGGTTGGGGAACTGAATTGCTGCTGGGCAAAGGAGGGCAGTGTGCACAATTACTATGTCTGTCTCAGTAAAACAACTGGCAACAGGCCTTTCAATATATCTCTATCACCGTATCGCTGTTTAAATATTCTGTCCGGTCGTCACAGTGCTGGTTGAGCACATGATGTTCACTGCGAGCTACGCCACTCTGATAAATGCACTGTTTTCTTAGTCTTAATCCCTCCTTGCCTTTAGAGTGAGAGAGGGAGGGACGCAAAGACAAACACAAAGAGAAAGGGACTAAGGGCTACGAAAGCAGGGGAAGCCTGTGTGTGTGTGTGTGTGTGTGTGTGTGTGTGTGCATGCTCATTGCAAGTCTTTCCAATGTGTCACTGCAGTAATAAAGATGGATGGGCTTGTCTGCTGTTACTGTGATTGGGCCACAGATGATTGTGTGTGTGTGTGTGTGTGTGAGAGAGAGAGAGAGAGAGAGAGAGAGAGAGAGAGAGAGAGAGAGCGCGAGAGAGAGTGAGAGAGTGTAAGCTTTATGGGTATAAAATAAAAAAAATATGAAATATCCTTTAAACCTTACCCCAGTGTGTAGCAGCTCTATGCCTGTCTATGAATACGTCTGTGTCTCTCACTGACTGACTCTATGACTATACAGTCTGTCTATTTACTGTATATATCTATAGCTATCTGTATCAGTGGTGTATTTATGCTCCTAATACATAGAAAATATACTGTACATCTTTCTCTGTCCATGTGTCACAGCCCCTTTAGAGAATCATTCACACAAGTCAAACCTTTTTTTTCTGTCATGTCAAGTGTTTAATGGTGACAATAATGAGAAGAGAACAGAATAACAGAACCAAAGAGGGTCAATTAAAGCTGTCTTTCTGGTGACCCAGTGCCCACGCAGCCTATATGTTTAAAACCCAATTAATTGGCTTACAGTAGAAACACGTGGATGGCTGCCAGCACATCTTAACCTCACTTTAAGAGAGACTTTTGACAGATGGCAATTACTGTTTATGACAGACAAATGTGCAGATCGTAAAGGGCTGATACCATTTTCAGTACATTGCTTCTTAGTAACTCTACTGCCAATATGTATCTAGCTGACTTTGACTAATGACAAGGACCAGGCATCTAGGCACCATTCAATATTTACTCAAAACGAGTTATGTAATCTTGTGAGCTCCAAACAAAATCAAGCAAAATTCCATTTAAATAGAACCTGGACCATGCAGAACCTTGCAGGAGTCATCACTTGAAAAGTGTGTGCTTATGTATATGTTAGGTCAAACCGGGTGAAACCAACATCACATGGCTCCTAGACTAGAAATCTAGCTAACATATCCAAAACCATGCTATATATTATTAGTATGATGAAGGTTTCAGGCAGTAATACACTTTCTTGATTTTCATAGCTGCAGTTAATTACAGTCACATCACAGCAAGCTGTAAATGCATGTACCGTAATTATGGACCATGCTTATGTGCAAGGACTAACAAGGAAGGGCATACAAATCTAAAAAGAATGTCCAAGAATTTCTTTTACATGGTTAATATTATAGACTTCAAAATTACATATGTTGGGATAGTCGGGAGAGTTGTTGGCTGTCCCCAATTCTTTCATTATAATGTAATGAGTCTCAATGGCAGAGAATAAGATGATCAGTACTCATTTTCATCACAAATGAATGCTACATTTGAAAAAGATGGGGAAATGAAAGCTAGAATGATCCTTGTATATGTAAAAATATACTACATTTATATATCACACACTTTTCAGTCACCAATCAAATTCATTTGACAGTATATCATTATACATTATAGGTCATCATACTGTGCATACATCATAGGCTGATACACAAGTAACCAATGCATGTGAATACCTGTGGCTTTTATCTATTTAAAATGTATCTTGCTTTTATCGGCCCGCAGGCTTGATGTACTGTAAGAGAAATTAATGCTTCAGTTTAATGAGTAGTTAGAGCATCAAACAACCTGCAACTACAAAGACTCCTGATGAAATGGACTGCATATGAATCTGTGTGTGGGTGTTAAAGGGACAATCCTTGATTTGTGTCCACCACTGCCCTAGGGGTTAGTGGTTACTGTAGCTGAATTTTAATGTGTAATGAGCGTTGTGGGTGGTGCTCCTCTACCCCTCTCCCTAGTCCCTACAGAGCTCAAAGTCATACACCACTCTCTACTCCTCCCTTTATTGACACAATTCTTCAAACATAATCAGTGAGCTTGGAAACGCAGGGCATTTTTTAAACACGCATTTCACACAACTTGAATGCTTGACACCAGTGTATCTCTAAAGTTACACTACATTTAGGGTTGAGTGCAGCATCATTCTACACAATATTTCTCCAGGTATTGTGCTAGGACATGGATTGCTGCTGAACAAAGCAGAGTTTAATAGGTGAGCCTAGTGGATTGGAGAGCTTTAGGGGTGAAAACCACAATAGACTGCAGGTTTAATGAGACCGAGGAACAGCTCTCTGACCAAGTGCTTCAATACTGTTATGAGTAGTAGGATTTACGATATCTTTCAATAAACCTCCTTTCCTTTTTTGTTGGCTGGGTTTCTTGAGGGGATATGGCTGTTGGGGTTGCCAAGATGTGAGAAGTATTAGCCCAGGTGTGTTTCTAACAGTGACGCATGTTACCAGTGAGGGGCAACGAGAGTGGCAAGAAAGGCCCGCATCCTGTCCCGGTATCCTAATCATTTCTTACTATAGGTGGGACCAAAATTAACTGATCAATGGTGGCTTGGAAAGGCAGATGGGAAGGATTTCGGAGGGAGCTGGCCAGCCTAATCCACAAACCACCATTGGTAAACTCACCGCTAACACATGCAATCCTCATTTCCCAGCCAACCTCCTGTTTTGCTATTTCACTATGCTTTTCCCATGCTAGGGTTTAGCTTTTGACTTTGACTAGCAAAATAACAATACATACTCAGTTCCAACTTTATTCCTTGTCTCGTGCTTTTGGGGTCCTGGGGTCTCTATCAGCGCAGACCTTCTCAAAGTAATACTGAATGATGGATGAGGAGGTCCATCACCTACCATCACCTTTCGATAATAATGAACTCTCTAGCCAGTCCTCCTTCTTCCTGCTTGACCTCCTTCTATTCATTTTCTCATTCTTCCAAAAGCTGTCACTGGCCCTGTATCATATTAGAGCACTCTCTCACTAAGCATAAATCAAACAGTGTATCAGAATGTGAGAGCGCATGAAATGCCAATCCATCACACACAATACAGTAGCTGAGATGGAACTGCATATCTGATGAGGAAACAACACAATGCAATATTTTGCAGCTCAAGTTAATATTTCTTGGAGGAAGAGATTTTCTGCGCTAATGCACTATAAACTCACTGACCCAAAGTTTTGCAAATAACATTTCTCAAAAGGCTGTAAAGATTTTGCATCTAATTTGTGAGAACGTTGCTGTGCCAATAGATGCAAGCACTGCTGTGATGAGTTTTGTAGCTCTTGATTTGTTCTAATTAAAATGAGAAAGTCTCTTAATAAACACAGTGAATGTAATGACTGTTAATGATGCTGGATTTGATGACAAACCCATGTCTGATGTTAACGTTTGAATGATACAGGCAAATTGGTATCTCAATAACTGGTAATTTAACTTATTTGCAGTATGGTAAAGTGCATGGCTAACTATGTCGTATATATAATTTTAACCCTTGTAATGTACTCAGAAATATCATATTTGGCCACACGGCGGCGCCATCTGATTGTGTATGATTTGTGTGTTTTTCAATT
>JAODUG010062961.1:0-14264 GCA_027564795.1 Aphredoderus sayanus
TATGTATGTATATATATATATATGTATGTATATATATGTATATATATGTGTATATATATGTATATGTATATATATATATGTATATGTTATTATTTACTTCTACTACTAGTTTTTCTTTTTTATGATTGAACATTATATGCTGTCATCCTTTGTAATATATAATGTTAACAACTCTGGATACATGTATAACCTCTGTAACAAGTATGTCATTCTCAATAAATGTAAATGAAGGGAGTGAAAGAATGTCCATATTTAAAAGCAATTTCATAATAGAACTTGTCATGAAGTTAATACAATGTGACCATCAAATTAATTCTAACATGTGCAGACACATTTCATTGAAATGGTGGAAGCATAGTATTGTAATTGCTCTCAATCTGACTGAAGCCAAATCTACAGCAGTGGCTATGATAGGCACCAATGCAATAATGTTGACCTCCAAATATCGTAGAGATCTTAACATAAAGTCTTTTTTTCATGAACAGTAAAACATGAAAACATTGATAAAGTGCAAAAATGCATTCTATGAAAAATGAATTCAATTCAATGGTTGGTCTACCATTACAAAGTTCCATTGACAAACCTGTTGTAACTGTGTAGTCACATTCATGTGATAGACATGAAAGGTAGATTTGCAGGGAAAATAACCTCTGATTGATTATACTTATTATCTACATTAATTTTTATAAAGGTAGGGGCTAGAGCAGATATTCTCACAAATTTTGCTCACTGGTAGCTGATGTCTATGGTATTTCTAAGAAATTACATTAAATATAAAGCCTACAGCAAATTAAATCCATATATGAAATCCATAATAACTACCTCTTTTGTATACAGTATCGTTGGCTATAGACTGCACAGGTAGATATAGGTAGTTTCCAGATCTGCACACAACCATAGCCAGTGAGTAGAGCCAGTTTTATGATAGACATATTTCAGATGGGGTTTCACCTTTACACATATTTTATGATATAGTCTGAGCTAAATCCTGCCCTGTAAAAGCCAAATTGCCTATCTCAAATGACCTGTAAACTTTAAAATCCTGTTCCTGAGACCTTGTCTGGGGACATTATGATTAGCCTAATAGAATTAGTCATATGGTTAAAATTATATTTAGGTTATTTCTAATTCGCAGGTCTCCTAAAAAGTGATATATTACCCGATACTTTTAGTCAAAACATAAAAGTATGCTTTCTGAGATTATTTTGTTATATTGTATTTATATAGTCTATTGACAGACATTTAAATATGCTATGGAGTGATTAGTACCTACTGTACTGTAGCATCACTTGCCTATACTGCAGCTTACTCTGGTATAAAAAGCCTCACTTTTGACCTCATAAGTCCATGAAATGATTTATTCCCTAGTAACGTGAAATTGATGTAGACTCAGGGCCTTTGTAGTGTCTGGTTTCTCCTCCGGCTGCAGTAAAATCAATCTGAGGTCCACCATGGGGCAGTGCTTGTGTGACTGGGGAGCACTATTCATTAATCTGTGTCTGGGCACCTGAGTGTCCTATACCTCCTTGCATTTCACCATGGGGGTCCAAACGTACAGATTGTAGATGGATTTGAGGGCCCGGTGAAGTATGTGAATTTATGGGTGGTTAACTGCACCACAAGGGAAACCACTTTAGCCTGGCTGTGAGTGCAATGTGGGGCATTTTCTTTTAGGAAAACAGACACAATAGACAAAACCACAAGGTGCTCTAATTTTATGGTCACCATGAAATGGGGTGGGTTTTAAAATGAATGGGATCTATTGTAAAGTGAAGAAAGTGACATTTCCAAAAATAACTTCATTAAAACTATTGTAGATTAGCAATACATTCATTACACAAGAATATTAGGTGTGCATATGAGCATGTGATTCAGATTCAAAAATGTGAATTATGCATTGACACTATATGGCAGTGCCCACGTCAAAATAATGGCATAGATTTAACATATCTTACACACTCACTATAGGGGAAATTGGAGATTATTTTTAGGTTTTTGACAGAAACAATATTGTTTTAGTTTCAAACAGGAGTGCATGATAAACCACTGGCTCACCTGAAAACTCATCTTGTGACAGTAGCACCCCATGAGCAGATGCATTTAATCTTGCTCCCCCATCCTCCCCCAAACAGCCCCATCCCTGCTTAACTGTCTTCAAACAAAGCAAATCAGTTTGCATAATCAAATCAGGGCCTTTCATGTTTTGTGGGGCTTACACATTGTGAGAAATTGTAGAATTGATCCTTTAAAACATAGTTACTTAGGCATATGTGAATTAAATACTTTGAACTACCACTAGGGGGCAGGTTGAATTTATATAATCCCATGTATTCCATTTTAGGTTTAGCGCCTTCTATCTGCCAAAAAGAGGTAGTGATTTTGGTCAGTTTGACCCAGAGGACAACAGGAGGGTTAAAATAAACATATGTAAATTATTAACATATGAAAGTTGTAGGTAGCAGGTTTACTTTGGAGCATGACCTCTATATCTCAAGCTTCTCTCCACATTAATTGTTATCCTCTTCACACAACAAGCACCTGTGCAGAGAGGATTGTTTACGTCCATTTAACCTCAGGGCCATGGAAAACATTAACCTATTTGAATCTCTGACTCCAGAGAAGTTGCAGATTTGAGGAACTCTCTAACTCTCATCTGTACATGGTTCAGAGTTCATCACCACCACAACATTATACAAATCTAACAAATTAGTGCTTCCAAGGGTTTGGTCATGCATTCAATGCAACATTCACAATCAACCTTAAGGCGGCCACATGTTTCAAATTCATAAACATAGGATGCATGTTTATCTTGAATGATCTACATTAGAAATACAAGTGGCAAAAGCACTTACAGTAATTGTATTCACAGATACAACATACAGTAAATATGTGTATATATATGTACAGAAATTAATTTAAAAAAGTATAATTTAGATGTAGTTCATAAACTACATTACATCTCTATCATTAGCACATTATTCATCATTTTTTAGAAGATCTCTTCTCATTGGAGTAGGATAAAAACAGACCTCATAACTACTAGACTGCTTCCACACTTACAGTAAGAGACATGAATGCCTATGGTTACTAGGTTACTAGTCCACTTTTCCCACGAATTGCTTGACTGTTGTTGGTCTTTAAATTGCACACTTAGTTGCGTTATGGTATTTACTTCACATACTGTAAGAGGCACAGGCTTTTCCTCAATGACAGAATTTTCAAAGGCTCATGAGGATTTGAGATAATATAGTTTAAACGCACTCTTGGCAGCTTCAGACGTAAGAACATTTATTTTAGAACATAAGAACATTTATTTTAGCTTGCGCAAAATAATGTACTACTAATGTCTGCATTTACAGTAATCAACTGAATTCTAGTTTCTAACTCTAGTGATATAAATAATCAAAATGATTAAAAAAGCCTTGGTTTGTTACAATTTCATTCCTATATAGAGACAGACATACTTTTTTCCATTAGGAGAATGGCATTATGAAATACAATCACGTTTTCACTGGCATATTATGGGTAGAGAATTCCAGAGTGTATGGCATTGTGTGTGTGTGTGTGTGTGTGTGTGTGTGTGTGTGTGCAGTTATGTCTGCAATGCATGCACATGTACATCATGTGGGCGTGTGTACATCTTTCTAACCCACAAGGATATGTTTTCAGTTTAGCTACCCATTTGCTCAAATATTCTATGTCTGTGAATCTTATGTATTACATTATAGACTACAATGTGCATGTTGTTTTACACATTCAAGTGTTAGAACAAACTTAACAACAACAATAAACAAAATTGAGATTTCAGACAAATACAGAGAGTTTGTGTTTAGTTTGTGGCAGTATAATGTGAGGGACCCACCATAAACATGTTTAGAAGAGCCATGCAAGGTAAAAATATCTTTATACTTGTATTGTTTTCATGCCTTTTCTTTGTCTTTCCTGGAAGCTTAGACCATACAGATGCCTACCCGCTTTGTTCTTGGAAATCTGCACTAAAATATGGGCCAATTATTTTGATCAATTTAATTGGACAGACCGCATAATGTAGGCCTGTTGACTGTTCATTTGTCGTAAATAAATCTTTATACATGTTGTTTTGCATGTGTGCATTATGATGAAATGGGGGCTGAATCTGTGACGCTGTCCTTGGTGAGTAAATAACATATCTGAAAAAACCAAAAAGACATTTCACAACTGCTGGGAGGAACAAGTCATATTGACATGGAAATCAAAAGTCTGCCTGCCCTCTTGGTGTTTGACCCCTTCTACTAAGGATGAAGGCCTATGTGTTTTTCACCAACGCATGACTTCTAGGTTCTGAAAGTGGAGAGCTTCAAACTGATTCCATCCCATAAAAGGTATTGACACAGACGGGGGGCAGAGGTTAATCTGGAACATACTGAGTTTATCATCCCTTATGTCTCTTGCTTGATTTATGAACTTCATCTCATCACTGTCCACTGTGTCTGTCACTTAAAGGACTGAAATTATTAATTCATTAATGATGTAAATTTGGCCTCCATGCGCTTCCAAATAACGTATTCCTATTTGAGTGTGTGTGTGTAGTTTCTCCAAGTCAGACAATATGGTGATGTTTAGGTGTGTGTGTGTGTGTGTGTGGGTGTGTTTGTGTGTGCTGCGTTATAATCTTAATTCACTAAAAAACTTCCCTATTGTATTTTTAACAGGAGTCTAAACTCTTAAGGTAAAGGTAGTCTACCAAACTGTTGTTCGATTGTTAGAATGTTAGATCATCACAGCCATCTGGGGAATTGGGACCACATGTGCTTAGCCCGTACCCTAATGTCGTATTTGTCATTTAGTCAGTAATGACACATCTAGAATAGTCACGTTCTTGATGACAGCGCCCATGCCTGCTCAAGTGTCAAGAGACGTTTGGGGTTTTCATTTGATTGCAGTCAGGCCAAAGAGGAATTCATGGCCTGCTACTAAGAACACTTCATACATTCTGCGCTGTCACGACATAGGCTATCTACAGTATACTCCTTGCCATGTGGTATCAAGACACATGTTAAATCACACCAAATCTACAATGACAGATCCAATATTACATTTAATTTTAGAAAGGAAGGTGTGTAAGGAATATTGTTGGCAGATGCCTTTTGTCACTGAGACAACTTAATGTGCTTCATATTATAAGTACTTCAGTAGCCAGTGCTAGAGTCACTGCTGAATCACAACTAAACGTCTGGCATGAATTTAGCCAAATCCAGCCCTCCAACCTGTATCCAGACAGCTATTCACCACAGAAAGGATTAACCCTGGCAGGCTAGCGTAGGAAAAGTGACATGAGCGCTGGAGTGAGCATTTGCAGATTTACGTTATTAATGGGAACGTGTGAAAATGCAACACACAACCACAGTTCGCATGTTCTCTCTGTGGATACGGGTATCCTCTGAATGACCTGCCTAGGCATGTCACTGCTAAAGAGCAGTTAACAGTGGGGCATATTTCCCTTTTGAGCAGGCAGGATTTCCGCACATTGAAAGGCAGCAGGCGTATGCTGTACACACACAACACATGCTCCTACATGCAGAGTGCATGCAGGAGTCCTGCAACCAGCAAGCACCCATCGTTGTGGCTGCTGACGAATACCATCCCCAGTCCCCCAGACCTTTGTCCTTGTGACGACACGGGCTGCCGCTCGTTAAGCAGCCACACCTGATACTAATCACCAATCGCCAGTAGAACAAAAGACACAGCTCAACACTCACTCCTTGCCAGATTATTTCGGTTCCCAGCATGCTAGTGCACTTGAGCCTGCCTGCCTGCCTGCCTGCCTGCCTGCCTGCCTGCCTGCCTGCCATCTAGCCAGCCTGCTTGCCAGCCTACTTGTCAGCCTACCAGCTATCTGATTACCTGCTTACCTGCAAGTTTGGTTACCTGCCTGTCAGTGTTCCTGCCCATTCTACAACCTGTCTACATATTTACCAACATCTTTTGTAACAATAACTTTCAGTAAAACCTTTTACTATCTATTCCCGTTGTCATCGATTATTCTGCCTTGGGGTTCAGCCACACTAGCAGCAACCCTAACAGTCCTGTCCACGCTGAAGCCTCCATAAACCCAGCGAGAACGTGCCTTCCACACAGGCGCGTAGCCAAAGCAAATAAACCAAAGGCACCGCACCAGCAAATCAGGGCGTGAAAGGGGGTCAGGGGTGGCAGAGGCGGAGGGGGGAGGTTCAAGGAGCGACAGAGGGAGGGCCGCTGTCACGCAAGGCAAACAAGGGCGGCGCGAGCGTGCCAGCCTTCTCACGCAGGGGTCCAGACGTGTGTCTTGTCATGCAATGGCCTCACCGTCAACCCTGATTAGGGCTGACAGAGGTAATAAAGCGAGGGGGGGTGGGAGATAAGGGATGAGCCCTCCCTCGTTCCCGTGGAGAGGACAGATGAAAGGCAAGCTGTCTTTTACATTGGCTTAGCTGTGCAGTCTCCCAAAACCAACAGGATGACCTCGTGTGTCTAGTCGCACGATATAGGCCTCAGCAGGCCTGGTTAGGAGCACCATAGTGTCCTTCAGTAACCTGAATAACCTGAATAAGCTCTCTAACATACATTGTGTACAGTGTTAGGCATGTGCAGCATGCGCTGTCTTCTGAGGAAAATGATTTGAGTCATATTTTGGGACCATATTTGTCTTTTCAGAAATAATGAATTGGACTGTAAGGCTTCTGGATGTGCATATATATTTAGCACAGGTTATTAGTTATCAGGCATTCAGGAGGGATGTGTCCGCTACGGCTAACTGCTAGCATATACAGTAGGTGGTCCGGGCCAGATGTGAGCTGTGTGCTTTCCATTGTCAGAGCGAGCATGTGGAATACATTCTGCGAGAAGGTTGCTTCCGAGACGGTTCTCTCGCCGCTTTGGTTTCGAGAGGCAACCACCTCTCCGTAGAAACACGGCTCACCTTTTTAGTGTTGTGGGAGAAACACAGTAGTGCGTAGTGGAGTATGAGTTATGAGGGGGGTACATAGTTATGGTTGTTTCTGTCTGGGTCTCACTCCAGGAGAAGTCTGGAGCTGTCAGACCAAAAGAAAACAAGTCAGAAATAATAACATGAGGTCTCGTGTCATGTGGTTATGGCCAATACTTTGTAATCTTGCAATGTGTATACTAGCTTTGCAATAAATTACTCTATAAAGTGGCTTTTATTCCGTTTTTTTGTTCAGTTACTGTACACTATAGCAAACAAAAAAAACGTTTTTTGGTCATTCCTTTTGAATGATTGAGGATGTACAGTGGGCATCACATCAACAAACACAGACTCTCTCTGGGGTTGTGGATGTCAATACATTACCAAAGCAAATGTGCAGCAAAAATGCATATTACATGAAATAAAAGGTCAAATTGAAACTTCACCAAACATGTCTGGGAAATTGTTTCCAACCCAGCTTGGCCTGAGGTGCGCCAGAGAAAAGAGACTCCATTGTTCCGCACTGTGTTGTTTCGTCATCGGTAAGACTGCGAGGAACCCTTGGGAGAATCTCTCTCTCACGAGGGCTGGAGATCTTCAAATATGAGGTGCATACACGTGAACCGGGCAGCACACAGAAGATGATGAGGATATTACAAATATGCATGACTGATACTGTTCTGATACTGGCGTCTTATGGGTGACAAAGGACTATACACCGTAATAAGTGTGTCAAAACAATGGACATACTGTATGCAGTTCTATGATATACAGTATGCTTGGAGAGTTGGATGGGTTTTATTTTGAAATCGGTATCCAAGATGCTGCTTGCTGCACTCCAATGCTATGTGTTTACATACCTCTACAACGACACCAAAGAGAGCACGCCTTATATAGAAAAAACTCCCAGGCCCACAAAGTGGAGCATCTGAATGTGCCCCACACATAAACAGAGGGTTCTATCGAGACTCATAGGACTGCATACAGGTGAAATGGTCAAGAAGTATCCAGTCTGTTAGACCAGACAATAAACGGTGTGTGTGTGCGTGCGTGAGTGAGTGAGTGAGTGTTAGTGAAGCATCTTCATGCTTGCTTGCATGCTTAAGCTTGTGCTCAAAAATCCAATGGTTTTCTAGTTACTTCCACATGGGCCACATAAGGGGCTACAGTCTGAGGTACAATGCATCTCAAAAGGTGGGCCCCAGGCAGCTGGGACCAGAGCATGCCAAAGTCAAACAGTCCCGGGAAACTAGGAGTGATTCACATTAACTGACGCGGCGGGTTACACGTGTTGCAGAAATCACAGTTTGCACGCACATTGTGCTCCTGAGCAGCCCCTGGTCTCCCTGGGGATGCAGTTCATCCACTCCAGAGCACGGACAGTTAGCGATGAGGGGCAACTGCTGCAGCCCCGACAGAGCCTGTACTAAATGCTTTTGTATATATTCCAAAGTAACACCATTCCCAACTTGATGATAGATGTTTCTCCAAGTCAGGCAATATGGCGATACAATTATTGTTTTTTTGGATGAAACAGACAGTGACTTGGGAAGCTAGAGGTACAACATGGGTACAATAATGTCCATATTATCCCTACTGTACCTGCTGTAGAGAACACAATCAAATGTTTTAGAGAGGTATGACATTATAATCTACATGCAATAAAATACAAGTACAAAATGTGTGTTCTGGTGGTCCTGACTAGGTGCTATTCATTGTGTTCTGGTGGTCTTGACTAGATGCTGTAAAGTGAAAGTATGCGAATGCTAATGCAATTTCACATTAAAAGTCAAATGTGACAATGCTTACTTTGGAAGAAGGTCTGAGGGCAAGAGAGGTTCCAGAACATTCTCTTCCTCGTGGATCACAGCACTATTTCATGTCAGTTCTCTTTAAGGGTTGAAAGCCTTTCTTCTGTGTTCATGGACAGTTGTATATACACTTGAAGCTTGTTTGAGCTTTCTCCACTCTGCAAGCAACAGTGAGAATTAAAAGGTCACGACAGTATAAGTACAGCATACTGTATATACAAGGCTTCCACACACTTAGAGCATCTATAACACCTAAACTGCGAACAGTTAGCAATGTTAGGAAGCTTGACAAAATATGAAACAACAAAACAAGCGAAGCTTGCTAGTAACAAGACAATATGCAAAGATGATTGTCTGTGTATGTGTCACTCCATCTTAGACAACATGGACACATGGAATATGTTGTTCAGCGCGGTCTCCAGCACCAGCAGCAGCAAGACCATGCCAGCATCAGGGCCAGGGATTAGACGCGTGAGCCCACAGGGAGCCCAGCGGCCCCTGTGAAGAATTGGAGCAGCGAAGGGGATAACCCGACCGCTACTTGACCTGGCTTGATTTTCACAACACCAAAATGCAGTGAGCTGCCCAAGCGGAACGTACGGAGGCGCGAAAGAGAGGGAACCACGAAACATTATCCGCCCAATTACACAATGAGAAGAGGAACCCGCTGGTTGTATCCATACTGCACGTAACCCCTCGGCCCCGATGGGAGCAGCTGAGATCCACACCTGCGGGGAACAAGGCCTGGGATTTAGAGACAAAACAGCTCATAAACACAAGAGGAGGAGCCTGCTTCGTGTTCGCTTTCAGAGAGTTTTGGGTATTGAGAGAAAAGGCACATTCGCGGTTAGCCATTCAATGGTTTTTAGGGAGGGGAGAGTCTTTTATTCCCTCTGCAGTAGCCGTTGGGATGTTCTGCTTAGCAGAAATCTGTGTGGGTCACATTCTGGAGACCCATGTGGCACGTCATAATGAGTACTGTATGAGCAGCTTTCTTAGGCTATTTAATTTCAATATTAAGGTGTTTAATCTTTGACAAATTTTACAATTACAAATAGTAGTTCAAAATTGTAATATTTGAAATGTTTTCCAGGACTATGTATTCCAGAGTTACCATTTTGTATGATTGACAGGCTTCTAAATGCTTCAACATCTGTTTATGGGTCTTCTTGCTGTTCCTGTTTGTAGGAAATGTATGACACCAGTCTCATCCTCAAGCGCACCTTCAGAAACGAACGGCGGTTTTTAAAGCTACATTTTGAAGCTGCAGCCTTTATGTGCAGACATACACAAATATCCACACACATTTATCATTTTTCTCTTTCAGAATAGAGGGAAGTGGCTGAAGTGTTGAAAATGGACAGCTCAATGTAAGTGTATACAGTATATATTAAAGTTTAGGGCAGCGCACAGCCATTACCATTACAGTTGTGCAGAGAAGGCGCTAATGCGTAATTTAGTGAGTCCTCCCAGCCTGACTTCGAAGGTCATCTGGAAGCCATTTCTCCTTGTGCTTCTCCCTCATCTCATGTTAATCTCTCAGTCGAATCTCCCTGGGGAAACTGAGGTTCAGTGACCAAGCTTTGTGCACGCTAGGCCGAAATGGCACGCAAGTTCATCCCCGCTCCGCTTCCTAGCACGCTAAAAAACTCACCAGGATAAGAAAAAAACAGCCTTACACTGTACATAATACATGGCTCCCCAGTGTCCTTTTAAGGGAGCCTATATCACGCAGCCTTCACATGATGCGGACTGTAGCCTGCTTGTCTCTGTGTGAGGCGTCCAACATATTTTATACGTGCAGGAGTCACACAACTTCTACCAATTATGTATCCTCTCTCGAATGTGGTTAACACCAATTTCTTTAGAAGGTTTATTTTTGAAGTTAATTGCATGCTTATTTATTTTAACCCCATCTCATTTAAACAATAAAAACATGTAAGGTATTAATGCGATGTGTTCTATGGGCATTAATCAACCAGTTATTTATGTTATTTACATGCCAGTGCCAACTTCTGTACGTTTCTGTGGACATTTAGGTGAAATGGAACACTGGCGGCTCAACCAGAATGCAGCAGTGAAAATATCAAGGAACCAAAAGGTATAAGTCACCTACCATCAAAAGACTCCCAACACTGGTATTGGACATTTTTTATATCAGAAAGTATTGTCTTGGAATGGCCAAAAATAAAACTCCCCTCAGCTCCACTCATACGTCTATGATGTGATAATGTGATCATTACGGACTAAAACTGATCATTTTGTTCACATAGCTAATAAGAAAATAGCATAATTTTAACTGTAACTGTCATTCTGACCTGGGGTTCCTCTCACATGTCCCCATGTCTAACTGGATGTCCGGTGGTTACCTGCTGGGCTTGGGATGGCACCACCCCAGGGGGATGAACTAGTTTGTCTGGGTTGATCTTGGCCAAGACTTTTCCATCTTGGCTCACCACCGTTCTCTCCAAAGGATAATCTAAGCTGCAATTCCCCCCCACCCCCCATAGGACCCCTGGCTTTCCTCTCTTGGCCGCTCCCCCCTTCCTTCCTCCCTGTCGGTGCTGTGCGTGACAGTAGCTCACTGAGAAGTGGAAATGAGACTAGTAAACAGTGATTAGCTCCAGAGCCTGGGCAGCCCGGCTCGCCATTGGTCCTGCCTCTGTCTCCGCGGAGCGCGCCCACCCGACAGCACATTACACCACCCCTCCCCCAAGACGCCCCTCCTCCCCTCCACCCAAACCGTGCCTTGCAGCCAGAGTCAGCTCGGGGTCAGGGCCAACCTTTCACAGCCAGGTTATGTGGGATAATCACAGGCAAACACAGCAGCCACACGCAACGTGCACATGCATGGCTGCCCCACAACCCCCCCCCCCCCCCCCCGCCAGCCCCTCCTCCTTCCGACACAACCCTGGCTGTAATTAACGTGTCGGGGACGCTACATGTGTACAGTACTAGGCCACATGTGTACAGTACTAGGAGCACGTTCGGTGGGGAGGGGGTGAACTCAGGGTGTCTCATTACAGCCCCCCAGAAGAGGATTCCCCCTATAGCAGTGGTTTTCAAATGTTCTCAGCCAGCATCCTTAAAAAGTACAGGATCAAGGATAAATAACGTAGCATAAAAATGTATAGATATAAAATTGACTACATATACATGGATTGGAAAAAAAGAAATAAGCACACAAACCTTTGGAGGTTCACCGCCCACACATTTAAAACCATTGCCCTATGGGAAGAGGATAACAAATTGTTATCCCCAGCGAAGCAGAGCATTTGAAGACCTTGCTATGGCTTTGGTTAACCAAGTAATCACTCTGGAGGGTTTAGTGCCTAGCCCCACACTGCATTGCTGTAGACAAACAGCTCTTGGGCAGTGCCCTGAGCCAGAGGAAAGCTACACATTGGTACACATAAGCCTGGGTTTAAGGTCATTATTGTTAACAAATGTAGAAAAGATATCTACAGTCAATTACTTTTTATTGTTTTTTTTTATAGTTTGTTCTCACAGCTGCGGCTTTATTGCAATCTTCATGTATGGTGTTGAGGCTGGAATGTGGTTTTGTGGCTGGTGGATGTTCAAAGAGCAGGTTAATTAAGGGTTTGACGTCAAATTGTTTGAGTCACATACTGAAAAACATGTACAGCATGATCTCCTTGTCTCATGTAATCACACACACACACACACACACTCACTAACATATCTTTACAGGAAACCATACATTTAAAAAAGTATCCATGAATCCACACATTAGAATATAATTCACATAATTAGTATATGCTTTTAAAATTTAGAAAATGACAAATCTTTTTAAAATGTTATTGGGTTAACATTCTTTTCTCTAAACCCTAACCATGACCCCAACATTGTAAAGTCCACACCAGGTCTCAATTAAGCATTTTATGCTTTTGAGTATATTAGCCCTACTGTGGCATTCTGTCCTCTAATGCAGTAGCCTAACCTGCCTCCCAAATGTTTTAATGACTTTGAATAATGTCTTTAGCCCCTGTGAAAATAGACTTCAGGGTTGGGAAAACAAGAAGAACAATTTAGTCTTTGCCACTGAGCAAGCAAACGTTTATTCTTTGGAACTCAAAAGTCCATAAAATTCTAGCTAAAAAGAATCATAATAATACTATTCCTGACTGGTTACAAAAACGCTTGGTAGCTTTTGAAAAAGCTGTAAACATGCACGCCGTCAACATTAGGTTACTATTTCACGTATTGTTTAATGGCAGATTCATGGCAATACATAGTTTGTCTATATTATATCAAGTCAAATACAGAACATAGCCTAATATCAGATAGCATGTATGCTACGCATCCACAAAAGTATTTGGAAAAAACATTGATGTGCGCTCAGCGACTTACTTGGACGTATAGACTACAATAAGCCTATGTACTGTGTGACACAACGTAAATGTAAAGGTAGTGTACAGTATGTTCATGAAAAGTGTCTAGAGGGAACCTTAATTTAACATACATGGATTGACAGGGACCATGCGGAAACTTGCCATATTCAACGCGCGTATAAAATTTAATGCTTGGCTTTCAAGCAGCGCCCGTTTAATAATTGTTTTATAGCTATTCATTTAAAAAGACATATAATGCATATATAGACTAGTCTACATTTTGTTACTCTGAGTAAAAATGAAATTACTTCGTACGAATAAATGTATGTTTGGCTAAGCTGATAAAACAGCTATCACTGAAATAGCTTTACTTTTTAAGTTTACACAAAGGTTTACATTAGGCTATAACAACGCAATTCTGTATTTAAGATGACAAACCGTGTGCTAAAAAATTGTCAGCGCCAGCAGTATTCTGTAATTTAGCCTAGACTATACCACGAAACCACATCAGAGATATGTATAAATGCGCGAGGATTGTCAGTCATCCAACCAGAAAACAATCAGACAAAGCTTCTGTCACCGGCTGCAGAATCTGTTCCCTTGCGCTCACTAGTCTGCTCTCACAACGGCGCTAAGTCCAACAGCAGAAAGATAATGCAGTTGTGTCATCGGCACTAGCACAATGGGAGGAGTAACAAGTTACACTGAGCCCTGCCCACCAACTGCTAACATATAAGACTTGGTTGTGAAACAAACCAAGCACCAAAACCTTAAAGCCTCTGCAATCTTTTCAGCTTAGAACTACTTTTCAAATATATTCATTATTTGGACTCTCATCAGTATGGCCTCACCTTAGGAGTTAGATTTTTATTTTCTATTTTCTTCTTATACGGATATACAATATTAGTGTAATTTTTTTCCCCAAAAAGTAATAACTGAATTTGCTGAAAAATAACATTTTCAACACTTTTTCTGTGGAAAGCTAAAGTAAAAAGCACAATGGCAGTGGACGCTGAGTTTGGTCTGAAGGGCAGCAGCGTCATCAGGGAATGGAGTGGACAGGTCACGCCTGCTCTGGTCATCTCTTTTGTTTTGCTCTTCTGCCTGGAAGCCTGTCTGTGGGTCAGGAACCTCAGGCTCAAGAGGAGACTGCCAGGA
>JAODUG010062982.1:0-14263 GCA_027564795.1 Aphredoderus sayanus
TTAGCGGAGAGCACTAGCCTTCCTCTCTATTAGCCAGCGCGTTTGCACGTCATATCCCATATTCACTCAGTGCAGCACCAGAGGGAGGGGGGAGTAACAAATGGCATCCAATTACCGGGTAATTGTGGTAGGCGCTGAAGGGCCGTCTTGGCTTTGACGATGGGGCTTTCTTTTTTTAGCCCCGGCACAGGAGCCCCGGCGCGCGTGTGTGTGTGTGTGTGTGTGGGGGGGGGGTTATATTGATCACGTTTTATGGGGCCGCCAGTCAGACGGACGAGGCGACGAAGGAGAGGCTGCCACTTGTGTTTTCGCCTGCAGACCCTCCATCACGCTGCCCGCGTCTGCGCTAACGATCAATCTATCAATAGGAAAAAAGCAAAACAAACCAAAAAAAAAAAAGAAGAAGAAGAGAGAAAACGGACGATGATGCATCGCCCCGACAAGCGCTGCCAACAGCGTTCCCCCCTACCCCCCTACCCCCCTGCCCCCCTTCACACCCCAGCCACTGCCCTCGCCGCAAAACACAAACAATGACAACCAAATAGATCTGAGCTAGTCCTGCCACAAATGGTGGTGGTGGTGGGATGGGAGGGGATGCTAAATGCAATCCTGCCTTATCTACAATGGTGTGCTTCCCTCCAAGAAATGATTGTTTCACTCAAATGAACAGATTGAATATATCATGCATCCTTGGTGTAGATGGAAATAAATCTATCAGATCTGGTTTGGTTGTGTTTGTGTTTGTTATTGAGCGCGTTTCCTCTCTTTTTTCTTCCACCTTACCGTCGTCATTTCTTAGCCTGCCTCCCTGTGAATGAGGAGTCTGATAAATTCACTCCGGCAAGTGCATAAATCTCCCTTATAGATAGCATTCTGGTGTGTGTGTGCGTGTGTGTGTGCGTGCGCGTGCGTGTGTGCGTGGAGGAAAGCTAAAGAGCAAAATGGCAGAATGTATGCATGTTTTATTGTGAGTGACAGTACTCTGTGTGCTTGTCTTCCTTGGGAGTATTTACTAGCTATGTGTTCGTAGCAATGTTTGTGATGGCGTCTGATCGCTTACTGTCTATAATACTACATTACAGGTGTGTGTGTTTGAGAATGGTGTGGATGTTTTATAACACTCCTGTTATAAAGTGTTGTATAATGTTTAAAAGTATTGTATTTGGCCACCTGGCGGTGTCGTCTGATTGTGTATGATTTCGTGTGTGGTTTTTTTATTGTCATTGGTGTGTGTTTTTTTGTGCCTTTTTACTCTCCTGTTGTCCTCAGGTTTCAAACACACACCTTGATGTGCCAGCAGTGCACATCATATGTCTGTGTAAGCTGTAGAGTTAGGTTTGGCGCCCTCTATCTGTCACAAAGAGCTAGTGATTTGGGTCATTGTGACATCATGAGGGATAATGTGTTACCACCTGCCGCAATGCAAATAATCTTTGCCCTAATTTTCTAAATTGAGAAATGCATCAACACAGCTTCATTTCCTGCCACTGCATTTTGGGTTGGGATCAGAGTATGTCCGTTTGGGCACATTGTCTTCACTAATATAAGCTGCTATACTGTATTATTCTGTAAGATTGGTTTTCCCCAGTTCACTTTCTAATCCTCATCACTCCCTTCCAGGCTCAAATCAACCACTTTGTTCTCACATCTGTCTCTCTCTCACTCTCTCTCTCTCACTCTTTGTCCCTCTCTCTCTCTCTCTCTCTCTCTCAATCTCTGTCCCTCTCTCTCTCGCTCTCTCTCTCTCTCTCTCCCCCCAGTCCCACTGGTTACTTTCTTACTTGTGCGCAGTTTAATAATCATTAAACTAATGAATAAAATCACTTGGCCTAATCACTCGAAAATGTTTCAAGATCCGAGTGAGAGCAGAAGCGAATGAGGGGGTGGGGTGGGGGGGTTGTGAATGTGAATGTGGACATTTAATAGCTTGTTGGCAGAATTTTAACGAGGTAATTAGAGGCACTTACAGTACGATGACCACACACTGGTTGTTTGTTTTTGTGGGACCTGATAAATCTTTCAGTTGATGGAGTGAGACAGTGCTAAGCCTCGGGAAAAAGAAAATAACGAAAGAAAACGCAGAATTTCAAGATCGGCCGGGGAGAAAATTAGGCCACGGGGAATGTAGAGAGAACTATTGTATTTTGGCCCATGATTTGGGCATCTGTTTGGGATAAGCACCATAACTGTTTGTAGTAAATAAATATATTAACTAACATTTAAATAAGTTGGTTCACTCTACGTGGTTAAACCTTGTGATGTCCTTAAACATATTGTATTTGGCCACCTGGCGGCGCCATCTGATTGTGTATGATTGTGTGTGTTTTATAATTGTCATTGCTGTGTGTATTTATTTATTAATTCATTAATTATTTGTTTGTTTGTTTTTTCATGCCTTTTAATCCTCCTGTTGTCCTGTGGTTTCAAACACACACCTTGTTGTGCTAGCAGTGCACATCATATGTGTGTGTAAGCTGTAGAATTAGGTTTAGCGCCCTCTATCTGTCACAAAGAGCTAGTGATGTGGGTCATTTTGACCCAGATGACGTCACAAGGGTTAAAAGAAATACACCCCCAGTGAGACCAAACATCCTCTAGCCAATTCAGTTGAATCTTATCTCACTGGGCAGTTCTACAAACTTTTCACCTGCCAGGTTTGTGATCTTATCCCCTTATATATAATTGGCCCAGAATCCATTATGCTAATATTGTTTATATCATCTCTAAATGCCTCAGCACACACAACCATGCTCACAAACCACAATTGCATCAGTACTCACTGAAACGTCAGACTCAGCAACCCTCTTCCCTCACCCATAACAGAAAATTGTACGCGTTGTAGGGTGGGGACCCTGTCACTCCAGATCAGGCATATTAGTGGCCACCTAAGAGCAAGTGGACAGGTGTAGCTTAGCCCTGGGGCTGTGCTGTGTCCTGGGGAGTCCGCGTGTGTGTTTGTGCGGAGGGCTGATGGTTGTGCATTGGTTTGGTCCCAGCGCACTAGAGGCAGAGAGCAGGTGTATTGATTTTCACCGCTGCCACACAAGAGAGTCACATATTGGCATTAAACCCTTTTGACATGTTGCTCCAAATGAACACTGCATCGTACACTCGATGTGACACAAGCTAAAGGGTGCTTGCACAAACAGTGCGCTGGCTATCAAAATGTACACACACACATGCGCAGACATACTGGAGCTCTCAGGAATCTCCTTCACTGACACAGGAACCCACGTCCTAGTACTGCTCGAATACAGCCAAACAACCCTGAGTTGACATTAAAATGTATGCGCCAATATTTTTTTGTATGTATTCGTGACACCTGCATATTGTGCGCCCACACTTTGGGAGCTGATAAGCCGAGCGTGCAAAATGGGGATGGCCCAAAGCACTGTTCTCTCTCTCTCTCTGTCTCTCTCTGTCTCTCTCTGTCTCTCTCTCTCTGTCTCTCTCTCTCTGCCCTTTGAAGTTTCTTCCTCAATTGGTGAGTGCAATTTTGTTCCTCTAGAAACTTGATGAATGGATCATCTCCTGCCTTATTATATGTTTCCATAGGTTCACAGCTTTACAATAACACCATTTAGTGGATGCTTTTCATACAAAGCCACAAGTCGATATGGGCATCTCACTCACGGATGTGTGTACTCTGGGGTTTGAACCCACAACGTTTTGCTGGGATTTGAACCTAGACCACTAGGCTATGCTGCCCTTAAAAATTGATGAACTGGTGATATGTTGCCCCTTGCATGACAAGTGTCATGGCAGTTATCTTTGGGATGTGGAGCTGAATGTATGTCAGGTCAGGGGATTATGGGTAATAATATGGGCAGGCACTCACTTAGATTAACTTGTTTGACTCCTCACTTTCACACAACCGTGGTGTTTATAATCAGCATCAGGATATTGTGACAGGCACGAGCACACACACACACACACACACACACCCACACATTAAGGGCATTAATATCAATGAGTCACTGCTAGCACCTTTTACTTGCATATGCATAAAAACACACACATATACACCCACACACGTTTATTTGAGTAATCTCTCAACACCCCTCCCTGATTTACACAAATTCTGTACACACACGCACACACACACACACACACACACACACACTGCCTTGCTTCCCTTCTTCCTGCCCTGGAGATACACATCCCTCTAAATGCCATATGTATGAGCATCAGGAGAAGTGTTACTATTTGTTCAGCCCCTGCAGCAGACTTCCATTTATGGAGACCCCCTGATGCGATGTACTGTATAGCGTCCACACTGGAACCGCAGGGGGCAATGCCCAGGAATGTACAGAGGAGCTGTTCCAGATGAGCCTGTGATGGGCGTTAACCCGCCTGTCAACGGCAGCGAGACAGGCGGGCTCTCTATATGTGGGCCCACTGTAATTCAATCAGAGGCTGGTGTCTACAACCAACTTAAATACAGACCATTGCCATTCTGATAAAGCACTGAGTGATTACAAATTAGGAATATTGATCTGAAGACTGAACTAAAGGGTGTAATTTTCAAGGTGACCTGGATTACGGGAGCATAATGACTTTTATTTATTTATTTGAGAACCTCTAAAGGCCAAGCATCGTAGTTACTTTATGACCCCATAAGAGGTGGTGACAAAACCGACCCCCTAGACCTAGAGTGATTCCTCATATACAGTATAGGTCGAGGTCATGTCCTGTCTGAATTTGGACACATGGGCTAGCTAAGGGTATGGGCTAGCAAAAACATGCGCTGAGATCAAGGCCGGACAGGTTGCCAACCTGCGAGTTTACAGTGTCAGCTATGCCTGGCTCTCAATGCCCCTCTGTTCATTTGCAGTCCTCCTACATGCTGTAACTGGACACTGGTCTGTCATGACATACCCCCACTAGCCTCTCCCCTCCTCTCTGTCTCTGTGTGCTGATATGGATTTTGTACATTTGCAGCTTGCTTTTATCGCATCTTAACAGTGATTTCTTCTCAGGCAACTCAAATCATTTAAGCGCAATCTTTGTTTATCACTTCCCTCCATCTCCAAAAAGACTGACCTAAAAGTGATAAAGAGACGAGCACTATAAAGTAGTTTAAAATTAAACCGATCCATTCGTGCAAGACAAAATAGTACTTAGTACTGAATGTGTTAGTGATTAGAATAATGAAACCCAACGACATAACAAAACTCTCTGGCAATAAATATTATAGGCAGTACTCAGGATGACAGAAGACTACTGATCCAAGTATACTTTTAGAAATACTGAAAGGTATAAAATGGATCAAATAAAAAATAGAACACTCCAAACGATGTTAGCAACATATTCATGTTAATAAACAGCAACTCATCTGAGCAGTTGTCTTTTTAATTCCATTGCCTGCAGCACCGGTTAATAAAGAGAAAAGGCCACAAGACGCAGTCGGCATTAATAAAAGAGCTTCTCTAACGTTTTCAATGGCAAGAAGAGGCCCTCCCGTGAAAGCCGGCGATGGAAAACACCCTCCCATTGTTGGTATCAATTACCAGGTGACTGTTGATCAATTGGAGCGACGGCTTAATGATTTGTTGTCAGATGTTTGAGGAATGAGCAATGGCGAACAGAGAGTTGATTTTTCTCCCCTTTCTTCTTCCTTTCTTTCTGTTCGTTCTATTCTTTGAGGTTCCGGTTGACATTTCCCTGTGGAGAACAAAAGAGGCGAGAGGTAAACAGCCTCCTTCTTGGGGTTGGTTTCATCTTTATTTGGATCATTCTGTTGTTCGGCAACTCTTTCTTTTTAAGTAACCCAGGAAAAGCTGATTGTTCTTTCCCTCTGTAATTTCCCACTGATGGGCTCTGCCAGCACCGTCTACAGCCACAAAAGCTCACTTGACATGCCGCCAATTACCGCCACTCAAACGGGCCGGTGTAGCGCCCGTGGCTGGTGGCGGTCGGCGCCCTCTCCCCAGCCTATCCCAATCACAGCACGTTAAGTGGCCCGCAGAGCACGCGGCTTCCCATGTGTTGAGGCGTTCTCCGAGCGATCGCCCCGTGCTGGTGCGATGGATCGCTTCACTGTACACAATAATCTTTTGTGACACACAGAGCACGGAAACATGGCCTTTAGCGTGGCTATACTTTGTCTACAGCGTGTAAGGAGACCTGCAGGATAGATGTGGACACTCGGGGCGGGGTTTAACTGCCCGGGCGACGCACAACTCTTTAAAAGTCTTCATTTTCACCTAAGTAGACATTTATGATTGGAAAGATAAAAGTTCCCTATTTCGGATACTTGGCCGTACCCTTCATTGCTTGTTCATCGTTACACCGATGCGGGCTCTTATTTTATGGTTAGTTAGTTTATGATTGAGAATTAATGGGGCTTTCCTATAGCGCCATCGCACTTTGCAGGGACGACGGTGGATTAGAATACGCCACACTCGGCCTTGGCGGTATGCTGTGCTAATGAGAGGCCCGTTTCTCCGTCGCGACAACTCTGGCGTTTATCGTTGCCCGGCACACGCGCGCCGCCGCCGAACGCAGCCACAGCATTCTCCGCTATGATAGCCGTCAAGTCTGACCGGCGCTGGCGGCGGGCGAGCGACTCCATTATGCCTGCTGTCTCCAGAGCGGGGGCAAGGCGCTTCTATTTGGAGCGAACGCTCTCAGCTAATGCCCCCAGGGATGAGGCATCATATCAGGCCAGGAGCCTCGCGGAGGCGTCTAGCGGTGGAAGGCTTTGTGGCTCGCTATTTACCAGCGCATCTGGCTCCGGAAGATTAGTGTCTCTACTGGACCCCAGCAAAATAAACACATCGCGTGTGCTTTAACACAACACACACATACAGAGAAAGAAAGAGAGGCGCAGAAATGCCAGGCTTTCTGAAGTGAAGCAGGGGGTTGGGTGATGGGAGGGGGGGGGGGGTGTTGTGTAACTCATTTGAGTGCGTTAGAAATGAATGTGACTATTAGGAATGAGATTTTACAAAGAGCGGGGAGGGATTCATCAAGCCAACGTGTTTCGGCTGCTGTGCTTCAGCTTCTCACGCCCTCCGTCGTCTCAGTCATCCTCGTCTCATTGTACTTTAGGCTTTTTATGCTGTTGTTGTAAAATGCTGAGCTGACCAGCACATCTTAATGACAAATGTGTATTTATCTACACACACACACACACACACACACACACGCGCGCGCAGTGGCGGTTGTAAATAATACACTGCAGAATGAAGGACAGTCTGCTGCGGACTCTGTTACGGCAGGCCTCGGAATGAACCGGAGTCATTTGCGTGGCAGTAATTACACACTGCTCTGATTAAAGATGGCTGTGCCGGATAGTATTTGGGTAATTATTCCCTTTTGCTCCATGTGATAAGCTCATAATGTCCAGTCAGGAGGGGTGAGGTGGATGGGAGGGAGCTAATGGCTTGCTGAGGCTGCTCAGAGTGAATATCCAGCCGCCTTCTCCTCAATCTTTCACTCCCTTTGGCCTATGTTGCCCTCAGCAGCACATCTTTATGCACAGTGGCCTGCATTAGCCGGGCTAAAGTAATTGCTAGCAAAATGGACAGATGTTGCGTCTGAATGCTAATGGCGGCTAGCGTTAGCACCCGAGACACGTGACTGCTTCTCCAACAATGCTAATTAAAGTCCTTCTCCCCCCCCAACCACCTCTGTTCTTCCTCTAATTCCGTCCCTCCGTGATTGACCTAATCCCTCTCCTTATCCCTCCTCGCTGTTTGTAATTAACACTAGCCGCCTTCTCTGCGTTTAGCCAGTCTGTCAGCTCGGTGCCCAGCAGAGGCAGCGGGGGGGGGGCTGTCTTTGTCCCCAGCAGCGCCATACCTTGATGTTTCCTTCACAGTGGCACTCAGTCACTCCCCAGAGGTTGTTTCACCCCCACCCCATCCAGCCCGGGCACACACACATCTCCACAGCTGCCCTCCATCCATCACGCGCGCACACACACACACACACACACACACACGCACGCGTGCACACGTACTCACACACACACCCATTCGTTAGAGCAGCAAGACCCCAAAGGTGCCATGGCGGCGTGAGAGGGGGAAGAACACGGAGGCGGCGGTGTTCAGTGATCAGTCAGCTTTATTTTGAATCCCTTAGCCACTGCTGGTGGCCGTGCACGGCGCGCAGCAGTGCTTGTGTATGTTCGCTGTCATGCTGGCTTTCTAACTGCTGCAGAGATCATTGTGTTGTGATACGCGTGGTGTGTGTGTGTGTGTGTGTGGAGAAGGAGTTTGTCATCTTCATGTTCTGTATGTGTATGGCTAACCGGGGGGTGGGTCAATGGGGGTTAGTATGTTGACAATGAAGGATCTTAGCCAGCCAAGCGCGAAATGAGAGGAGGGCGATGACGGTAACTGCTGGTACAGCCACCCCACCCCCCCCGCCACCGCCCACCCTCATGTCCGGCTCCGACTCAAGCAGGAAATGGCAACATTTGCACGGGGGGGATTGTGTCGCGGGAGCGTTTCGGAGAGCCCCGCTCCTCCAGGCGATGTTCCCTGTGATGTCACGTGAGGGACAGTTGGAGGGACGGAATTAGAACGAGGTTAATGTGAGGGGGGCTAGCCCCTATACGCCCGCCGCTCCCCGCGAAGGAGGAGCCCGACTGTATTCCCCTCTCTCCTCCAGGACGCACCGCTGCAGAAATGCCGGTCATGTGCTATGAAGTAATGGAACGGAACACGTTATTACTGCCGAAATGATTAATGAATTATGATTCATCCCGTTTTTTACTGGACACATCAAAAAGCGTATTCTAGACGGATGAAAAATTAACTGAAAAATTTGCGTACCTGCTAATCTAACCCCCTCCCTCTCTCTCTCTCTCTCTCTCTCTCTCATATACCGTCCAATCAATGAAACGGTCCACGAAGCACTGGAATAATAAAACAAGTCAGCTTTTACCCGTTTGGTCTGTGCTTGACACAAACAAAGCAACAACAAAACACTGACTTCATATGGTTGCCATTTTTCGCTTGGAACCACAACAACATGCATCCTTTTAAACACACAAACACAAAACAACCACACAGAGGCAGAGGGTGAGATGCCAGCCAACAGTCCACATCTCAGTGCCCACAGAGGGGTGCTGTGGGGCGCCATACCAACGAGAGAGAGAGAGAGAGAGACAGAGAGAGAGAGAGAGAGAGAGAGAGAGGTTGTGAAGAAAGGAAAAGAAACAAAGAGGTGGCCCTTGTTTTTTTGGCTGTTGTGTGGGGGGTGCTTCGGTCAGAGTAATAGAGTCTCTAGAAGGTTCCGCTGGCGCCAGGCATGGCACATGCCCAGGAGACGGGCGAGAGGAGCAGTTTGTTTGACAAGGCCCAAGGATGGAGCTCATGCTAAGAACAGGGAAGCTTTGTTGTTGGGGCCAGATATGCAGGAGCGCAAGCAAACACACACTCACACACACACACACACACACTGTACTGTCCACACGCATACACATACTGTCCACACACACACACACACACACAGGAAACAGGCAGAACAGCAAGCGCACACACATGCACACACAGAGATTACACAGTTTATACGGTGTGCCAGACGCATGCATTTCATTTCACTACACACACATGCATAAACTCTTATTATACATTGTATATTCATATACATAACATCAAATGATTTAGAATTGCATAAGATATAATAAATAAGAGCGAGAGACTTCATAAACAATAACGTATAACTAATTTAGACATGTATTCTTTTGCACATGGGGATACAGTATATCAGCTTTTATCCGCGACGCTTATGCATGTACACAAACACATTCAGGCATCCCCCGCCCCCCAAAGCAGTATCTGTGTTTTGTCTGTCATGATTTAAACATTTGTTTACCCCTCCCCCCCATCCAGTTGATGTATTTCCCTCCTCTCTCATCCCAAGTTACCAAAGTGACATTCGCTTGAGCCCACGTTCCTCAGGTTCTCCTGAACGACACTGGCATGCTTCCAGGCGAGAGCGTCAGGCTCAAATGATGCCTGTTCTTCATGACGTACTGTACCTAGAGCTACACTGTACCTAGAGCTATACTGTACCTAGAGCTACACTGTACCTAGAGCTACACTGTACCTAGAGCTATACTGTACCTAGAGCTGCACTGTACCTAGAGCTGCACTGTACCTAGAGCTATACTGTACCTAGAGCTACACTGTACCTAGAGCTATACTGTACTTAGAGCTATACTGTACCTAGAGCTGCACTGTACCTAGAGCTATACTGTACCTAGAGCTGCACTGTACCTAGAGCTACACTGTACCTAGAGCTGCACTGTACCTAGAGCTACACTGTACCTAGAGCTACACTGTACCTAGAGCTGCACTGTACCTAGAGCTACACTGTACCTAGAGCGACACTGTTCCTAGAGCTACACTGTACCTATAGCGACATTGTTCCTAGAGCTACACTGCACCTAGAGCTACACTGTACCTAGAGCGACACTGTACCTAGAGCTGCACTGTACCTAGAGCTATACTGTACCTAGAGCTACACTGTACCTAGAGCTACACTGTACCTAGAGCTGCACTGTACCTAGAGCTATACTGTACCTAGAGCTACACTGTACCTAAAGCTACACTGTTCCTAGTGCTACACTGTACATGTCCCGTGAGCTGCTAGAGCTCACCTTCGCCTCTGCTTGGCGACCAGACCAGACGCCGTGGGAGAGAATCGCTCCAATGAAAGGAAGTTCTGTTTTTAGCTCTGTGTTACAATCTAATGCCAGTCTGGATGCTGTAGCACTTTTAATAAGAAATATTACGACTACTTACAACTGGCAACACGTATATAAGTATGATCAGAGCTACGTCTTGTGTAATGCACAAGGTGTAATATAGTACCTTGTTTGCCATTAACCTTGCTACTCAGCAGCTACACACTATTGCAGCACATAGGTTCAAACCATAGGTTCAAACACACCGTGTGGTGTTAACACAATAGGATTAATGGTAAACGGTATGACGTATCCGAGCTGAAGTATTCGTCCAGGATATCATGAGGCATATCCTGATGTACTAAACAGCATTACTACCACTACCACTATCATTACCGGCCAAAGAAGCCCACTCAAATGTACCAGAGGAAGTTCGCCCCCACAGTGTCAATCACAGGTCAAACTCCTCCGTCCAGCCTGGGGCCTGGCGTCACTGACAGCTGACAACGAGGACGACCCCACAGCGGGACCGATGTTCAGTCACACCGGCCACACCGCCCCGGCAACTGTCACTCTGTCAGCCGTGGCGCGGTGACCCGGGAGGTCCAGGTTACCAAAACGGGTCGCGACCTTCGCCCCGACCTCAGCTGGGGTCAAAATACGTACATGTCAAATAAATGGAACATGTTGTGCCCGCAGTACAGGGATGGGGGGGGGGGGGCAAACTCCAGGCTCTCAGGGAGGGAATCATTATGTGTCCTGCCCTCTGTGCTATTGAGTCATTCCTTCCATCCCCGGCTGCAGTCATGTGCTGCATTCTGCGTTGGAGCCCTAATGGAAGATTACCCAATCCACTATCTATAACAGGCCCGCTCAGCTGCAACACTGCAGCGCACACAACTCGTGACCAAGCTACAGAGGCAGAGCCAAGTGTAGGGAGCAGGACATAGGGGAGGGGGGGTTGGTGTCATATTTGGCTTTCTGAACAACCCACACACACACACACACACACACACACACACACACATACACAAAAGGAAAAGCACGCACGCTTCTGCCACCATGGAAACGCCACCGCGTGACAGCACCTGCCTGTGGTGCAAGGTGCCCCCGCCGTGACCCCGGAGCCTGCCACGGTGAGCCTGAAGGGGCAGGGGGTGGACGAGACAGGAGGCTTGGTGGGTGGGGGGCAGATTACACAGGACCGGGGCTAGGGTTACACTCGTCAGCTGGAGAGGGAGCACAGCTTGGGACACTGGGCTGTGATATGATTTGGATCACATCTAGTGGCGCGTGTGTGCGTGCGTGCGCGTGCGTGTGCGTGCGTGCGTGTGTGTGTGGATAGGGTGGGGGGGGTTAGTTTCCATGGCTGTGCCAGCCAACTGGACCAAAGGATGTGTTAATGTTCAACCATAAGCAGGTAGCAGCACAGCCCTCGTCAGTTATTATGCAAACCGCTTTTAAAGCCATCACCGTGACAATGGGGGCAACCGGCGGCCGGGCCCCATGCAGGCGGCTGCCAGCTCTCACGGAGGAACATGAGACGTCTTGTGGAAAAATGACAAAGCCTGCACTCCAGGTTTCCTCCAGGCTACTCTTTCCCCTTGTGGATGGAGTTTCCAGTCGCATGACCGAGCGGTCACTGTGGGCTCGGGGAAAGGCGGCCGACGGACTCTGCCGAAACCCAGCCCCCCCCGTCTACAGTTATACCTTCATGTGTGTGTGTGTGTGTGTGTGTGTGTGATCATGCGGGGTGAGGGGGGAGGGGGGGTATCAAATTGTCGCTATGCAAGGCTGGACTCTCATTCCCTCACACACACACACGCGCGCGCACACGCACACACAGACATTTAAGCCACTGTCTGCTTACTAATGATATGTCTCACTGTGCGCCCTGCAAAATGAGACCATGAATGGGCTGGAAAAGTGGGGCCCCATACGAGTGTCCTCTCCGCGTGACGTGCCGTACACCAGGCCGTCTGAATGGGCCAGAGGAGGGCTCGGGCAGCCCTGCTCCGGCCTCAGGGTAGAGAAGGGGCAGTGCGTTATACGGTATGTAGTCATGTATGTTGCAGTGTGAAGGTAGCTATAGGGGAGCACAACATTCAGTGTGTTTGTGTTTAACTGACAAAACTGACACTCGGCAAATACATAAACAAACACCACCGTTTGTTATGTCAATGACCTGTCATTTAAAGGATTGCATTAGAGTGCCTACAGAACCCCAAGGTTATGTTTAACCAGCGCCGCACTGTAAATAACCATTGGGCTGCGAGAATGTGCTAATTGCTGTTAGACCTATTTCTCAATAGGAGAGAGAGCCAACATTTTGCCGGAGATCGTCTCCACTTTATCGCATTCTGACAGAACATTCCAGACTAGCTGAGCTAGCCGGTGGAGTCGGGGGGCCTGAGACGCATCGGTGCCAGCGCTGGGGGCTCTGCCCTTGCCCTTGGTGTGGTTTAAGACAGGCGGGCAGCTGTTGGCGCCGGCTGGAGGAGCTGCTTTAGATGCGGGGGTCCGTCCTGTAAATGGAGCCGTGCGGCTCTGATGGATCTGCACATCAGTTCCCCTCCTGCGGGGTGAAACAAATGGAGGGGAGCGCAGAGCCTTGAGCACTCATGCTGAAGGGATGGCGAGGAGAGGTATGGAGCTTTATGGGGTGTAGCGCACTTTTAAAGTATCAATGAGTACGGAGATTGACTTGTTAGCCACAGTCGGTTGGAGTCTTTCACCCCATGGGTCAATATTTGATGGCAATAACAATCACTATCACGATTAGGAAGATAATTATGATGACAATAGTATGTCAATAATAACATGAAACTACAATATCTACAGAATATCAAGATTACTGGATTTAATTTTGAGATCATAATGATCCACAACTCTTAATGTCGCACTGGAAGAGGTAGCACAAATTACATAAATATACAGATACACATATCATTATATTAAAGATAATGCTACTGATACCCAGACAGATTACAGCATTGATATATTAATCACAAGAAAATAATCTTAGGACGCTGAAACACCCAGATTCCCATTTTGAAAGTGCTGGCAACAGTATGGCGTCAAGATGGATGGGTTGAGAATCTGATGGAGAGTCTTCCAGGCTGCTACTGCCTTCATATTCCCATTGCCCATCCCTCCATGCTAAGCAGCCCATAACTCAGGCTGCCATTGGGAAACGTTGTCTATATAAATGAGAACTGCTCCCCCCACCCTGCGCCCTGTCTATGGAACATACTGTATCTTTTTCAAGGTTTTGATAAAGCATCTTCTTCGCGGTGATCTTTTTGGGCGCTCCATTTCCAACTGTATTGATTTGGCCTGGGATTATTTTTGGCTACACAGACGTTTCTATTTTTCCCCCCTCGGTTGTTTTTATTTTTTATTTTTTTTTGAAAGCAGCATGACAGAAATGGATCTATGGTAATCATATTCCGTCTGTGACTCTGTGCTCCGTCCATTACTCTCTCTCTCTCTCTCTCTCTCTATTTCTCTTTCTCTCTCTCTCTCTCCCTCTCTCTCTCTCTCTCTCTCTCTATTTCTCTCTCTCCCTCACTCTCTCCCTCTCTCTCTCTCTCTCTCTTTCTCTCTCCCTCTCTCTCTCTC
>JAODUG010063003.1:1712-14106 GCA_027564795.1 Aphredoderus sayanus
CATCACATACCAGCCCCAGGCTCCTAGCATTAGCATCACATACCAGCCCCAGGCTCCTAGCATTAGCATCACATAGCAGCCCTAGGCTCCTAGCATTAGCATCACATAGCGGCCCCAGGCTCCTAGCATTAGCATCACATACCAGCCCCAGGCTCCTAGCATTAGCATCACATACCAGCCAGGGGCTGATAAGCTTCTCACACTGTGACCTCACACTCTCACACTATAATGTCACCCTGATGTCACCTGACCCCAGCGTGACATCACTGCCCTGACGCTGTGGAAGATCCAGGGAGCCGTCACATGACCTCACTACAGTCACATGACCTCACTGCTCTACTGACCCATTTCCTGCTGGTGGTGCTGTGGGTAGACACACACACACACACACAGTGCCAGGAAGCCTTTCCGCGGTGTCAGAAACCAGTAGAACCACATAGTTAGATGAGGCCCTGTAAAGACAGATCTTCACCCATGTTTCAGAGGTTGTCCTGTGGAGGGCCAAGGCTCTAGGCATTGCCGTAGATTACAGGTATAGTCAGTCATTCTGAGGACACCTAGCTGATATTTGCACTCAGTCGAAAAGCACAGAAGCACAAAACAAAAGAACAGAAGCTTCAAGACCGTTTCTTAAGAGGCTTTACATGTCTGTGAATAATAACTGATTAAATAGGTTGTTTGCAGTGAAGATAGTTTAGCTTAAATTGACTTGAGATAATACTATTAGTCAGTGTCACTTAAACCAATACATAAATACAATAACAGGTGTGTGGTCTATAATATGTTGTTTGAGGTGGCTGAATCAGGTTCAATGGACATTTAGATAACAGGACACTGAATACACAGATAACAGTGTTAGCATGAAAGTGAACCTTGGAAAAGTAAACTGGACTTTGTAGGTGTTCTCATCCGTTTAAATATAGCAGACTTGTTAGTGAGCTGAGATTGTTTACTTAAATCCTGCTCAGCTGTGGTTACACCTGCACCCATGGCCGGGTTAGTTAGTGGGTCATAAAGTAAAACAGTGTGGGTCCATAGGTTGTGTACAGGATAGTGCAGACATGGTCAGCTTCCATGGGGAAGGCCTATGTTAAATACATGTACTGTCATGCAGTAGAGGGTGCGTACTGTGTATTACCAGTAAACACATTCTCGATACAAGCGACACGTTTCGCCTTGCACAGTCACACACATCAAACATCTTACGGCACCCTACTGTGTTTATCCTGATGTCTCTCTCGTGTTTGCCAACACTTATAACTAGTGGTAGAACTACAGACACTACTGATCCGTCCGTCAACCAGGTGAGAGGCTAGCGGGACCAGACCTGCTAGCCAGCGGACCGACAGCTGACCGACAGCTGACTGACAGCAGAGCTCACCTGGACAGATGCTTCAGGATCTGCTTCTTAATCAACCCGGCCATGGCGCCTTGGGTGCGGGTACCGAGCACCCGCCGGTCGGATAGCCTGTTAGCCTCTTAGCTTCTCCGTTAGCCTGCACCGTTAGCTCGGGGTTCCACCGGGGGTTTCAGCGGCGCCGCTCACAGCCTCCTCCACGCCCGAGGCCTCATGTGACCGGCTGCGCACTGCTGACGTCCCGCGGCGGCTCGTCCGAAGGCTGAAGGTCGTAGAAATCATTTATTATGCCACGTCTCCTCCAGGAGACTGCTAGCAGGCTAACCGCTAGCCTCGAAGACTCACGCAGGCCAACACATCACCTGAAGACAGTACAATAACTCTCTCACGCACACGCACACGCACTGCACCTGGGACAGAGACGGTCTGCTGTTGTGGGCGGAGCTATAGCACACGTGGGCGGGGCTTTGTGTTACTCGACAGACCGGGCTGTCGACCTGATCATTTGAAAAACTTCATTGAAACGGTTATGATAGTTTAATTTGATAATTAAATGTCTCCATACCATGGACACGTGTTTTATTGTCATATAGCTGGCACATAGAGAAGCAGCCTATTGCTTTATAGCCTTGCTTTGTCCAAAATGTGCAAAGCAAGGCGTGCATTTTAAAAGCCTGCACAAACACGCATATCTTTACGTTCATGGAAGGTTTATGGTAGGTTAAGCAGACTGTGTTAGAGTCCTTAAAAACGGTCGTTAAGCGACACCTAGCGGTATAACATATTGTAAAGATGTAAAGCAGTAATAAAGCGATGTAATTGCAGTTTGGACCAACTTGCGGCCAGAAAGTGAGAGACTTTCTCCCGTCAGCAGGGGAAGTCTGCGATCCCAGCCCAAGACAACATTCACAGCCGAGCCGAGATCAGCTTCGTTGATAAATAAGAAAACATATGACACTTAATTGAAGCGCGGCACTTCCTTGAAACAAAACAGGTTTACACATTTATCTAGGTTTAGTAATTAGACGACTGAAATAGTTATAGACTGTTCATTAATGTAACGAACACAGTCCAGTGTTTCTTTAGGCTATTGGCGGGGGAGGAGTGTTGTGGAGTAGGGGCGTTTAAACAGTAATGTCTGATGAAACTGGATGAAGCGATGTGCAAGTTTTCTAGTGCCACGTATGAAGGGAGGGGCGAGGCAGAGAGGGGAACAACCCCCTCCCCACACACGCACACACACACACATACACACCAAGTCTGCTACGGCCCATGAAAGACTTTAGATGCATGTTAACTCCTGGAAAGTTTCTGGGGTAAAAGGCTGCAATGAAAATGACAAAAGTTACAGTCTATGTTTCAGTAGCATGACCTAAAGTCTTACATGTAGTATATACGCTAGCCGATAAAGCCTGCATGATTTAGATTAACTTGTTATGAACCCGTGTTTGCCTTTTCTATCCACGTACAACAACCGTTTAAAAATATGTTCCGGGTTGCCATGAGACAATATATGTCAGCTTACATCATGTAGGCTACGTGGGACGGAAGAAAGTCGAGCATGGAAAACGCGTCTTTTAACCCCTCGGGCGCCCGGACCGATCGGACGGGTTGGTTACGCGCGTGACGCCCCCTGAGAGACACGACGCGCGCCCTGATACGCTGAAAGCACACAGGAGCCGCAAGCCGCGCACGGGTAGTCTCTCATCCCAGACCCCGGTTCACCCCACTATACTATACGCTGTCTCCCTCTCTCCACCATAGCACCGGACACAGCACGGTCCCAGCGAACCCCCGGAGCCCGCAACCATGACCACGAAGAACCGTAGCAAGCAACAGAGCCCGGCAGAGAAGAGCCCGCCGCCAGCAAGCCACGAAGACGCGCCGAGGAAGAGCTCGAAGAGCGGAAACGGAGTCGGCGTGGCACCGGCGGCGCAGGCGCGCGCGCCCGGGCTCTGCTCCCGGCTCGCCACGGCCCTGTTCTACGCGGTGCTGGTGGCCGCGGGCGGGATCGCCGCGCTCTACGCGCAACGGACCCTGGAGGAGGTGAAGCTGGTCAGCGTCCGGAGCCAGAAGAGCGCCGAGGCGAGCCTTCAGCTGGCCCGGGAGCTCGACGGCCTGGGCCTGCGTGAACAGGTAGGCTAAGGAGACCGCTCAGTGTGGCCAGGTCCATAGTGGGCAGAGAGTTGGCGGTGGGCTACTGCGGGTTGATGCGCGGCGCAGCGATGGACTGCGCGCGTTTAAAACGTTCTTAAAAGTTTTAAGAACGTTTTTTTTTTTTTACACATTAAACGTGTTTCTGATCGGTCACGCCCCCTCGCGTTTTGAACCCATACTGATGAGTTGGCATAACGGTAGCCTAGTTATATATATTATAAACTTTGAGTTAAAGACTTGGTTGTGCAGGCTTACTTGCCGGTCCACACTGACGGCTTATAGCAGGCCTAGAAAAGTTTATCTAAAAACGAATACATTGTTGGAACACTCCAACCGATGTGCACGCACGCTTGTTACTACACGGAGACCCTCCAAACCAGTCTAAACCAGATGTCCCTCTCTTAAGATCCAGTTTGACACTGGTCGTGTAATGACTGAGCATCACTGAAATCACTGCGTTACACATCTTCAATGCATATGTTATGCTTGTAATGAAATTTGCTGTTGGGATGGTTTATATATGTTATAAAGTAAAACTACAATGTGTACAGTAACATATTTGTCATATAATCAGGTAAAAGATACAAAAATATTATGCAGGCTTTTATATGTGTATGCAAACTGACACAAAAGTGATATGTCTGATGATGAAGTTACTCTTGAGGCTCAGAAACAAATTCTCATTTTATTCATGAACTTTCTATTAGAAATGATAATAAAGCGCTTTACAAGCCCACGTCACAAACAGAAAAGAAGAAGAAAACACATTTTATGAGCTAACTAAGGTCTAATGTTAGTATGAATGTAACCAGGTGTGACCCCGTGTGTGTCCTGCAGGTGGTGTCGCTGAGCAGCGCGGTGGGTGTCCTGCAGGGGGCGCTGGGGGCGGTGCGGGCGGAGCAGCAGGCCACGGCGGGCCGTGTGGCGCAAGGCGAGGAGGAGGGGCAGAGGGCGGCGCAGGAGCTGCAGGCGCTGTGGGAGCAGCTCCGGCAGGGGGCGCCGGGGGAGCCCTCCGACCGGCTGGAGGAGCTGGGGCGCTCCGTGGCGGCGCTGGCCTTGGCGCAGAGCGAGGCGCGGGGCCAGACGGAGGCCCTGCTGGGCGTCGCCGGGGACGCTGCTGCGCTGCGGCAGGAGCTGGCCACCGTGGCCGGCGCCACGGCAACGCTGGGCGAGGCCCTGGGCGAGGCACGACGGGCGTGGGACGCCGCGGGCAACGCCCTGAGGGAGCAGATGGGCGGCGTGAGCGCCGAGCTGCAGACGCGCAACCAGGAGGTGGCGTCGCTGGCCGAGGAGCTGGCGGACCAGCGCAGGGCGGCGCAGGAGGCGGCCAGCGGCCTGCGGGGGGCGCTGGCCGACACCCAGGCGGGTGTGGCCGCACTGGGGGGGCGGGCCCTGGTGCTGGAGGAGGAGGGGCAGAGGACGGCACAGGCGCTGCGGGCCGCGGAGGAGGCGGTGCGGGAGGCCAGCAGCCGCGCCCAGAGTGTCGCCGAGGAGATGGAGGCGCGGCTCAAGGCGCAGGAGGAGGGGGGCGAGGCACTGGGTGCTGCCCTGGGGGCCCTGGGGGCACGCGTGGAGGCGCTGCTCGCCGCCCAGGACGCCCAGCAGAGCAGCCTGGCCACACAGGCCCGGGACGGGGAGCGGGCGCAGGACAACCTGCAGGCTCGGCTGGAGGCCCTGGAGGAGCGGCTGGAGCAGCTGCCGGGGCCCGGCCACTCCCTGCTGGAGGAGCTGCAGAGGAGGGTGGAGTTCCTGGAGGAGAACCCCCCGATGGAGGAGACAGAGGAGGGTCTGGGGGAGACGGGGGAGATGTGGGAGACAGAGGAGGGTGGTGTAGAGGAGACCCTTCCAACAGAGGACACAGAGGAGGGTCTCCAGGAGGTAGAGGAGGATCTGGAGGAGCAGGAAGGAGAAGCTTTGCAGCTCCCTGCAGACCCTACCGAACCTACTGAGCCTCTAGATGCTCCGGGCGAAGCCCCCGAGGAAGAGCATCCGCAGAGTGCTTAGCCAGCACACGTTTAGCTAGCACACGTTTAGCTAGCACACGGTTTAGCTAGCACACGGTTAGCTAGCACACGGTTAGCTAGCACACACGCAGTCTTCTTTAAAGGCACACTGAGGACGGTCTGCCCCAGACCAGCCAATGGTCGCCCTGCGGAGGTGTGTGTGTGTGGGTGTGTACTGGTAGTCACCCCTCATGTACTCATGTGACACGTTGCCTAGTGCTCCTTTAACTGAGAGGTGGTGGGTGTGGCCAGGGTGATGATGTCACGTAGGAGGGGCAGGGTCTAGTCTAGTCCACAGGATGGGGTAGGACTGTGTGAAATCACTTCAACACTGCACTGTATAACGTTTCCAATGTCACGTCTCTGTCTGGGTTCTGTCGCTCTGTCAAAACTGAAACTGTTGTTTTAGCGTTTTTTCTCTGGATGTTTTTTTTTTATTTTTACAAAAATAAAAGTTTCCACAACCCATTGTTGGACTTGTTTAAATGCTGTTATAAGTTGTGCATATACGTTTTAATTGTAAATGGTAATGTTTATGGAAGTTGTCCATCATATGGTTTAAATCTATTGATTAAATATGCATAATAAAATAACAAGATTAGAAAGAATAAATATTCCACATCATCATTTTGTGAACAGGGAGAAAGAAAATTGTGATTTGTTACTTTGGTTTAGAAACAATAACGTGAACACCTGTTGATCGGTGTGGGATTTAATAATTTCCAGATCACACACAACAACACATAAGCATCATTTATTGGACATCTCTTGTCTATGCAGTAGTAAGTAACATCTTCACTAAACACCAGCTCTGTGTAGCTCAAGTGGCCCTCTGCTGATTGGCTGTCACTACACTATCTGATCAGCGCCCTTGTTCCAGGTAATACCTTCTGTAAGACACTGAAAACTATTTCTAAACTTGTAAACAAAATGGTATAAATACATACTACCCTGTACATACATATACTGTTAAACTAAGTGATGAAAAACATTTCAACATTAATGTTAACTAACAGGACCTGCAATCACAGGACCTGACTGACATGACAGGCCACATTCAATCACATATGAAGATAACGTGATGAACAACTACTTCTACCTGACTGAGCTGTAGTTGAGCTGAGCTGTAGTTGAGCTGAGCTGTAGTTGAGCTGAGCTGAGCTGTGGCTGAGCTGAGCTGTAGTTGAGCTGAGCTGAGCTGTGGCTGAGCTGTAGCTGAGCTGTAGCTGAGCTGAGCTGTAGCTGAGCTGTAGCTGAGCTGAGCTGTAGCTGAGCTGTAGCTGAGCTGTGGCTGAGCTGAGCTGAAGTTGAGCTGAGCTGAGCTGAGCTGTGGCTGAGCTGTGGCTGAGCTGAGCTGTGGCTGAGCTGAGCTGTAGTTGAGCTGAGCTGTAGTTGAGCTGAGCTGAGCTGAGCTGAGCTGAGCTGTGGCTGAGCTGAGCTGTGCTGAGCTGTAGTTGAGCTGAGCTGAGCTGTGGCTGAGCTGAGCTGTAGTTGAGCTGAGCTGAGCTGTAGTTGAGCTGAGCTGTGGAAGCATGCAGGGTGACGTATTGTGAGGCCGTCTGTAGCGCTTGAGGCTCGTTAGATGTGTCACTGCCACGCACCAGTAGTTCCACCTCCTCTCATGGGTACGTAATACCCAGCATGACATCGCCTAGTCCACCTTTAACTCAGCGCCAGCAATATGGAGCATCCTCCCCCTCAGCGTCCTTTCTCCTCCCCCTCCCCTGCTCCCCGGTCCTCCCCCTCCTTGTCCCCCTCCTCCCCTGCTTCCCAGTACTCCTCGTCCCCCCCCTCCTCCCCCGCCCCCAGGTCCTGGGCCAGGGTCCCGATGCGCAGCGTCAGGTCGGCCAGCTGGGGCTCCAGGCCGGCCAGGCCCCTCTCCAGGGCGCCCACCTTGGGCCGCAGGTCGGCGGCGAAGCTGAGCGTGCGGAGAAGGCGGGCGCGGCCACCCTCCATCGCCCGCAGCTGCTCGGCGTGGCGCTGCTCGGCGGCGGCGAGCTCAGCCAGCTGGCGGGAGAGATCCCGGAGAGCGAGGTCCTGCCGGTCGGAGGCGGAGCGCAGCGCGGCCACGCGCTCGATGCTGCCGGCCAGAGCCTCGCCGATCTGCCGCACCGCCCCGCCCTCCGCCCGCGCCGCCCGCTCCTCCAGCGCGCCCAGCTGCTCCAGCAGGGCCTGCGCCTCCTCGCCCAGGCCCTCCATTCGCCGCACGTCCGTCCTCACCGACGCCACCTGCTGGGCAGAGAGAGGAGGGGTGTCACGGTGCGGGCCGGTGGCAGTGTGGGGCATGGGGGGGGGGGGGGCTGACCTTGGCGACAGCGTCCCGGGTGATGGCGGCGGTCTGCTGCTCCACCTGCTCCACTGCCCCCGCCAGCTGCTCCAGGCGGGCCTGCAGGGGGCCGCGCTCCTCCTCTTGCCCCTCCGCCCAGCCCCGCGCCACGCCCACGTCCTGCTGCAGCTGCCCCAGGACGGGCTCCAGGGACGCCCGCTGTCCCCCAAGGGCCCCCAGGGCCTCCTGCATGCCCTGGCACTAGGGGGTGCAGAGACACAGACACACGGGGGGAGATGGGGGGAGACAGGGGGGAGACAGGGGGACAGGACACATATTACTTACAGTACATATAAACACCTGCCTTGCTTTATGAAGACGGTTCCATCAAACGCCCAGTGGAAATGATAAACGAACACAGAAACATTATTTTAGGTTTATTCATTTAATTTTTCAATCGCAGTGTGAAATGTTAACTATGTTTATATCAAAACAGTGCATAAATAGGTTCATAACATATTCATAACAAGGATGTGAAATGCTCATTAAGAGATTCATGATCATTCAGACAATGTAAATATCATACACACATATAAAAGGTGGGCTTAGCGATTCTAACCAAATATTTTTCCCTCATATCTGCTCTGCTGTGTGTAAAATAATAATCTGGTGTTCCTACACAGCCCTGGCTCTGTGACTGGGAGCACAAACAACGTGGTGCAGACCGCACCACACAACACTCTCCCACTGTGTGTCCAGTTTTGGGGGGGGAGCGGAGCTTCTGAGGCAGCAGCCAATGGCGGGAGAGGTGTTTGTTTTGATCCCATTCAAATATCAACAGTCTTTCTCCAGCCTCGCTGACTGCATCTTTACCACATGCACTACGCCCGTGCCGCCCTGCGGGGGGCGCTGTGGACCCGCAGGCCATCCAAGCGCGTCCTGAGGGCCCCCAGCCGGCGCTCAGCGCCCCCTAGCCCCGCCCCCAGCCGCAGGACTGAGCGCACCGCCTCCTCCACCTCCGGGAGGCGCCCCTCGCACTCCAGCTCCCGTGGCCCCGCCCCCTCCAGTCGGGCGCGGAGCTCCGCCCCCCCGCGGGCCAGCCGCCTCAGCTCCGCCTCCAGCGCGGCCAGGCGGCGGGAGTGGTCGTCCTGGCGACGCCCCTCCCGCTGCGTGTCCTCGACCTCCGTGCGCTCCAGGGCGCGAACGTTGCCCCGCGTGCTCTCCTGCAGCGCGTCCAGACGCTCCCCGAGCGCCCGGGCTCTCCGCTCCGCCTCGCCCGCCCGCGCCGCGCCGGCGGCGTGCGCCCGGCGGGCGTCGGCCCGCAGCGCGTCCAGCTCGTCCGCAGCCGCCGCCAGTCGGCCCTGCCAGGTCTCCGTGGCGACCAGGAAGCGGGCGTTGAGCTCGTCAAGGCGGCGCGTAGCGGCGGCGCGGTCGACACGTGTCGCCTCGACGACGGCGTGCAGGGTGGAGATGTTGCGCCGTAGGGCGGTCACCACGGAGACGAGAGAAAGGGTCTGGCGCACAGCATCCTGAGAGGCAGCAAGCTGCACACACACACACACACAGTTTCTGGCTCCGCAAGTGTCACCGGGCTCTACCCCTCCTCTCGCTCACACACACACACATCTTAAATAGATAACATTAAAAAATCTTTTTTGAAATCAAGCACATTATAGTTAAACGCCCCTCACACGCACATTTCCCAACACACACACACACACACACAAGATAAAGCTGAGCGAGTGAGTAAAAGCGGACCTGTTCGGAGACACCGAGCACCTCCTCTTTCATGGAGAACAGCACAGCCGTCTGCTCGTGGAGAGATCTCAGTTTATCCTCAAGCTCGGAGAACTTCTGGTTCTGCTGCAGGACGACCCTGCAAGGCACAGACACGCGCGCTGAACACAGGCAGCATAGCAGGGAAACAAGCCCCCCAGGTTACCCACGTACCATGACAGCAGTCCGCAGGCCGCCACGCACGCTAAACACGCCAAAGATCTTAAGTCCCGGCAAGACACAGTTTGTCCAGCGCCGCTATCTGCTGTGCGTCTCTGCGCGTCGTTTTTATCATTCGCTGAATGGTTTACAGCCGACGGGTCGGACCCTTCGTCGTTCTGTTTCTTTCTTCTCTGCTTCACTTCATTCGTCATTTTCCCCAAACAGCAGCAGGGAGATCTGTCGGAGAAAGGTCCTCGGCAGAGATCCTGAAGCTGATCGCGCAACCCCGAATAATCCGCGAAACTCACTCATAAACGCATAATAACGCACAGCAAGAGAACGGCAACTTAACAGCTAGGCTAAGAAGAGAGAACGGGTTGTCAGACCGGAAAGAGCGCCCAGAAACTTCCTACGTCTCATGGAAGTTGGAGGAAAACTCACCAGCCACGTAGACTGAATTTGGCTACTGCCCGCGCATAGGTGGCGCAAAAACTGTGACACACAGTAAATAAAAAAAAAAAAAAAAAAAAAAATATATATATATATATATATATATATGCACATACACACACACAAAATACACATCGTATACACAAACGTGAATTTATTTGGCAATTTAATAACTTCAAAAAATCTGATTGTCAAAGAAAATGAAACAGGTTCTCTTTATAAACACATCATTGTGTAGCTGTATCAGTTAACGTTTGTAATCTGTAATATAAGATAGGAGAATAAGCAGTTCAAATGTAATTGTACAGAATTAAGCATGTTTAATAAAAATAAAAACAGTCTGCACCACCATACATTCAACACATGCTCTAGCAAAATATTGAGGGAAAACCTGTACCACTCCAAATGATAGTCTGTAGAGCACATTAGGTTCTCTGGATAAACAGTGTTGATTAACACTAATATTCAGTCATTCAATAAGAATCAGTGATTAAAATGTTATTATAATCATTTCACCGACATCCTGGCGCAGAGACTGTGACTACATATGACATGAAATGCAGGATAAAAAGTAATAAATCATAAACTGCCTGAAGATTTGCTATTGTGGACAAACATTTTGTCATACTATTATCAAACTAAAACAAACTCCTTTATTCAATATATTTCATTTAAGGATTGAGAAGCCACTAACAGAGACAAAGCTATTAAATTAACTATATAGAATATGTTAACATTAATCAGGACTACAGAACATTTATAGAGTCCCATTGCTACAAAGACCTAACATGAGATCATAAACCCTTTCCCACTAGAGTCTGTAACAGCTGTATTAAATATCTGAAAACAAACTGACTTTTAAACTGACTATTAAAAAAAAAAAGTGTCTAATGCAAGTCAAGACAAGCTGCTTTTTTTAATTCTTAGTTTTTGCTCACCTTTACAATGAATTATCTTTTTTTTTTTTAAATACAGATGTAAATATTGACTGGCACACTAAAAAAAAACAACTGAAAACTTGAATTGACTGCAGCCTAATACATTATTATTAGTAATAGTCTTGTCGCATTTGACAGTAAAGGCATTCTTGTCAGATTTGGTCGTGTTAAACTTAAGAGCACTTCTGGGGACAGGAAGGACACTTCTAACCAGATGTGAACAACAGCTCCACAGTGTGGCAACAGAAGCAAATCATAGCCACCTTTGTCAATAAGCTGGTATCTCCTTCATCAACACCACCATGAATGTATAAGCCCCTGTTCAAAGCAAAGTTAAGCACAGTGCTGAAGCAATGCTCTCCCACCTAGAGATAAGAGGGGCGCTTTGCTGATCTTCATTCAAAACGCCCGACCAATAACAAGCCTGCTAAATATACGTATAAAAATGTTTCTGCTGGACAGGATCTGAGATGCGGTTGTACAGCTTTAAAGTAATTCCTTCTTCTAAAGCCTCTGGGTGTGAAGTCTTTTTTGGCCTCTCAAGCCAAGACCCTCAAGAGCTGTAATGATCCTGGGAAAACAGGTAAAAGGTCACTAGGGAGGTTGCTTCCTCAAAACGTGTCGTCTCTTTTAGAAAGTGTAAAAGCAATTATTAACGCAATAAAATATCATGTACAGCATTACAGTGTTATTTCATAATGTAATTTCATATAATGGAATACCATATATGTGAATGTCCATTTGTAACGTAACACGTGTAACGTAACACGTGTAATGTAACACGTGTAATGTAACAACATGCGTGACCCAACCTGGATGGTGCTGACCACGCCGCTGGCCATCCCAGACAGCCTTCCCGCCACAGAGCGGACGCCCAGTTTTAGCTGGGCCATGTCGGGGGCGCTGGGGAGCACACTGCTCAGACGATACGAGCCCCCTGCAGGCCAAACAAAGCAGGTACATATTTGTTATTATCATCATTATTATCACCATCACTACTACTACTGCTAGAGCCCCAACACAGTAGTTAGAGCACAGCTAGAGGGCCAACACAGTAGTTAGAGCACAACAACTAGAGGCCCAACACAGTAGTTAGAGCACAACAGCTAGAGGCCTAACACAGTAGTTAGAGCACAACAACTAGAGGCCTAACACAGTAGTCAGAGCACAACAACTAGAGGCCCAACACAGTAGTCAGAGCACAACAACTAGAGGCCTAACACAGTAGTTAGAGCACAACAACTAGAGGCCTAACACAGTAGTCAGAGCACAACAACTAGAGGCC
>JAODUG010063014.1:1668-14262 GCA_027564795.1 Aphredoderus sayanus
ATAGTCTGTATATATGGTTTTGCACTAGGATAAGCAAAAACAGTCCCCGTAAGTGCAATTGAATTTTTCATATAAATCTACCCAGATATCTTTTTTTTGTTAGAATTGTATTTATTTAGCACTTAATTAAGTATTTTACATTATTTACTGCTGTCCACTTTGCTGTTGTAATGTGTGAAAGGTATAATTTTTGAGACAAAGAAAGGCACACCTATCTACATATGATAAAACAAATTCTCCAAAGGTAAAATGTAGAAAGCTTTGCTAACTGTCCCTCCTTCCTCCTTTTAGAAATTTCTCCCTTGTGCCATAATCTCTTTGCCCTGTACAATGAGACCACTGGACTGTGGTACCCACCAAACCACGAGTTCAAGATTACAGAAGAGACTTGCATCAAGCTGCACTATCGAATGAGGTAATCCCCACATCTCAACACACAACAGGCTTAAGTAGAAGCTGAATGCCATCATACCTTTTCATGTCAACATTTTTATCGTTTTAAATATTACATGCAACATCACACAGTTTATGATCTGACACAACAGACAAATCAATACATAAAAATAAATAAATAAATAAATAAATAAATAAATATATATATATATATAATAAAAAGTTGGGCAAAATATGAATATTCTAGACCTTCTGCATCAATGTAATAACTCAGCTGATGTGGTTGTTTTGAATTAATTCCATGCAGTGGCATTGGAACCAGTTAAAGAAGATCATAGTATACCTGATTGTGAACCCATGTTAACAAATGATGCCAAGCATTCAGGAAATGCCAAGAATTTCTCAATTTAGAGACACAGTCATAACCATATGACTTTGTGATTGGCTGGAGAAGACATTGCATCCTCTGCCACAGAAAACTAAGCTGATGTGGTTGTTTTGAATTTAATCTGTGACTCAACCATACGAGGAGCCAGCCATTGAAAGTAAGAGTAACTCGATAATTACTGACACGCAGTGTTCTCATGCAGGTGAGGATTCTAGACTAGTTCCCTGTTTAGGTTCAAGAATTGGATTTTGAATTAAATGATCCACAGCTGAGGGGTTTTTTGAAAGGGGAAAAGTGACTCCTATGAAGGTCACATAAAAGATGGCGGTAGGGTGTATAAGAAAAAAGTATAGGTACACGCAGGCAGTCACACTTCCTCTTTTTATGTGCCGTCATTCAACAATAACTACATGAGAGGGTGGGCTGTGTTTAGTATGTGTCAGCTTGCTTTTCATGCAATTTACAATCTGCCAATCTTATTGTGGTCAAACCTAGACACAGACTTGCATAAACTGTATATATACTGTACGCACACAGCAATATAGTTCCCTTGCCATTGTGTGTGTGTGTATATGAGAGCCTACCCGACGTGAGCACACAGACGGATCAGGTAATAATGCTTCAGAGTAGGCCCATATCGAAATCGTTTTATCGTTCAGTCCTACTTAGGAGTTTAAGTCTACAGTTCAGTTTCAGAGCAGCATGTGCAGGTACTGTACCCGGTCCAGCCTCCCTTTTAAGAATGACCTCATCTAGCCCACAGGCCGACATTACCGTCAGCCCAAACCATAATCCATCAATGCAAACATGCCATTTTATTTACAGAAATAGCTTCCTTTTTCCTCTTGAGCGTCAACGGCAAAAACAGGCTGGGCTGTTCCGGGACAAGTGGCATCCAAATCAATGCACTCAGAAATAATATGGGTTGCTGGAAGCTGCTGGGTATCAGTTGAACCACTTATAACAAACGAAACAAAAATATTTAGTGTGGTTACCTCATCATGCCAGTTAACATCCCCATATGGACAAAATGTATATTTTATGCATTGCCTGCAGATACACTGCGTTGTTGCTGCTGGGAAATATATTTACAATATATTGGAAATGTCTAATCTGAACATTAAAGTTGGCTAGCTAGTGCTTCTCTTTGCTAGAATGTTTGCCGGTTCTCTTTTATTTAAGCCAACCTTTCCTCCTCTATTAGACATTTTCTATTTTTTACTGCGTGCACACACACACACACACACACACACACACACACACACACACTAACTGTAGCCGCTATGCTCCCTGCCAGGTTTTACTTCACCAACTGGCACGGGACCACTGAGGGCCTCTCCCCCGTATGGCGCCACTGCATCAGCCGGCTGCGTGGTGGGCTCAGCCCCCAGGAGCTGGAAGGCATGCCCCTGCTGGACGCCGCCTCCCTGGATTATCTGTTTGCCCAGGTGGGTGGGTGGGTGTGTGTCATGCACCTTGCGCTGTGTTTTGCGACAGCATGACAAATATGATCCTGGTGGAGCCAGGTCATCTAGGTCTGTGGGTGTCCACTTTTATAACGTATACGGGTAGAAGCCTAGTCAGTTTTGTTTTCTTAAATGAATTTTCATGTAACTTTCTTGCGTCCATAGGGTCAGCATGACTTTCAGAAGGGCCTTTCCCCGCTGCGCGCCTCTCAGTCGGAGGCAGAACAGCATGAGATAGAGAATGAGTGTCTGGGCATGGCTGTGCTGGCCATCACTCACTATGCCATGTACAGGAACATACCCCTGCAGACCGCCTCCAACGAAGTCAGGTACCACACACACTATTTTCAATGGCCATATCCATTGTATTTGACATGTGCTGTTGTTTATAATTGTGTCAAAAGTTAAGTAAAAACTAGCCTAGATTAGGGTTGGGCAATGTCTACCAAACTGGCATATGACAATAGCTTTAGTTTGCCTTTGCCATGAGAATCATTCACCTTTCAATTCTGTCCGGTATATCTAACGCGTGACCAATCAGTCATGCGTGTGTGTAACAACCATCTGGGGTGACAGGTTAATATTACAATGACTACAGTGCACCATATTATGTTTATAACCATTAACATCCAAAAAATGCAAGCATGTGCTCTATTGATAATTAATGGAGGGACAGAAATGAGGCACTGATTTAATAATGAATTGTTTATAAACAATGTTAATGACGGTGGTAAATTGGTGAATCTTAACCACGCCTGCAAAGTCGTGAGCTGTCACTTTATAAAGATGTTTCAGGACAATGTATTGTTTGTTTTCATTGTGATACTAGTTTATGCCATTTTTAAACAGTCACTCTTCTGCCAGTTATTATGTTTCTTTCTCCCCATTTCCAGCTACAAGCGCTTCATCCCAGAGTCGCTGAACCGCAATATCCGACAGCGCAACTTCCTGACGCGTATTCGCATCAACAATGTCTTCAAGCAGTTCCTCAAGGAGTTCAACCACAGCACAGTGATGGACAGCAAGATCACGCTGTACGACCTGAAGATCAAGTACCTGGCCACGCTGGAGGGCCTGACCAGCTCCATTGGCAGTGAGCTGACACAGCCCGTCTCACTCACAGTCATCCAGGAAGGAGAGGTCGGCAATGGAGGCTACCAGGGTAAAAGGATGTGTGTGTGTGTGTGGGCGTGTGGGGGGGAGTGGGCATTGTCTATGTTTTTGTGTGTATGATTACATAGCGACATGGCTGTGTTTTTAGTAGAGTCAAAATTATGTCTGGCCAGTGCCTGGGGAAGAAATGGCTTATTGACTATTATTTAGTTGCCTTGAACTAACTAATACAGTACTGCCTTTGTTATATTTGTAACTAATGAAGCACTAACCCATACTACCTTTTGTTAACATTTGTAAGAATGTTTTCTTCTTCTTCTTCTTTCTAGTATATTCCAACCAGAGCCAGGAACTCTGCATTAAAGCCAGTAGTAACATGCAGGTTCTGGTGACGGGCACCACTGGCATTTACTGGAGGAAGAAGCCTGCTACTGTGAGTGTGATGAGGGGCGGCGAGAAAGTGGAAGGGAGGGTGTTTACACAAGATAATTTAAGAAGGCTGTGTGGGTGTTCCAGCTGTTGTGAATGCCAGTGCCGGGACCTTTATTTTTTTATTAGAAATTCCTTTAGAACCAAAGCAGACACACTATATGGAGGAATTGTTTTAGTCACCAATAATATACCATTGAGTCACCAAATGCCAATGGTATTATTGTTTTTAGGATATTTACATATGTAGTTTAAACATGGTGTAGTACCTGAGCACAGTTATTGTACTGCCTCCAATTACAAGGAATTTCTCTGTACAAGTGGTGTGTGGTCACGATTATGTATGTTATGGTTAGTGACTCTTACTCACTATGCTCCCTGTGTGCCCTCCCAATAGACATCTGTACTGCCCAAAGACAACAAGAAGTCAAAGAAGAGCAAGTTGGATGGAAAAAGCAAGAGCGAAAGGAAGAAAGAGACAGACGATGGCTGGGTGGTCTTCTGCGACTTTTACGAGATCACACACATTGTCATCAAAGAGGCCACAGTGACCATATACAGACAGGACAACAAGAGGATGGTGAGCAGGGCTGAAGCCATTCCTGGAGAAACGAGAGGAACTCAGTTGATGAAAATCCTCAATTTAAAATTCAATGCTTTGTTCCTTTTACCTTGTGAACATAAATTACGTGTATATCCGTAGAAGCATTAAATGCATGAATGCTTCATGCTTCACTTTAGTGTTGAATTTCAAACACATAATGCACACAAAAGTTTTGGCTGTCTAAAGCTTCTGCTAAATTGAGTTATTTACGGTGTATACACAGTTACAGTAAGCGGGTGCTTATAGCATTAAACTCGCATTATAGTCGGTTTGAACATTTTAAACCAATCAAACACCATGTGAAGGCAGATTTAAAATAAGTTGTTGTGATTTCCAACGTAGAACAGAGGTGTTCATGTCAACACAGTCAGACTAACAACATGGCATTGCAACAACATGCTTATCAAATTGCAAATGACATCCTACATAACCCTGTGTGTGCTATAAGCAACACTACACTTGCTAAATGATTAGCCCTAGAACCCAACATGGTGCTAGGAGTATGCGGTATCTGAGCTGGAATACTTGGATACTTGATATCATGTTTCCATTCAAGCTAAACCTGTTATCACACCCAATCAAAAGAATGGGGGCTATGTAACTACTTCAGTTACTGTATTTAGCTAATGGAGCCAAACTTAACATCTATTTTAACAACCTTAACACTTAATACATGTGACTAAGACTGTCTTATGCAACTAGAATTTCTCTTGCATTACAAAAATGGAATTAAGGAAGATTAGAGCGGCCATTTATCAGAGTTCACAACAGATTGCCAGACTCCAAACAGATTGTCCCTGGACACGCATGGCAAGTAGTATACAGTACTCATGCTTGGCTCAACTTGTTGCTGGGCCAGGTTTGCTTGTGAAACGCGCTGCTTACATAACTTTGCTAAGTATCAAAAGTCTGGTAATACTTCCTTCTTTCACCAAAGGAGCATTGTCATAGCCCCTTTACAGCTGGGGCATGTGACCTGTTAATGAGCTGTCGACACACAGGGTTATTGGCTATGTGCACTGTTGTTGCAATTTTTGTTATGCACAATGTTGATGACCTGTTTGTTGTTCCACAATAACGAGTGATCTGAATCATCTCTAAGTGTGCTGAGCATATTTTATACCCTGTGTTGAGTGACCACAGGCAGCACTGGGAACTACACAGCATCATGTTGACTGGAATCTAAATGGGCCATTAACTTCCATTTGACGTTGCTTGTACATTTATTACTGAGCAGCAAGTAAACTTGCAAAGCCGAAAGATTATGTCCCTCCCTTGAAATGTTGTTAAAATCAAATCTTGATTTGACTCTTTTTTTATTTATTTTTTTTATTCCACATTAATTCAACTAATGGTGACTGATATGTTTTTATTGTATAGATAGAGGATTATTCCTGGCAAGGCAGAAATAGTTTACATAAATTAACTGTTTACTGACTTTGCAATTAGTACAGTATAACAACGTAACTAGATGGGAAAGGTTATGTATTGATGTATCTTTCCACATCCCCTTTACTTGACTTCCTTAATAGCAGTGGCATTACACAAACAAGAGCACTAACAGATATTATCAGGTCTTTCACTGTGACTTTTGGCATCTGCGCCAGATGTGACAAAATTGATTTCACCTGAAATGTGGTACATTAGAGTGTATCCAGTACTATGCATGGTTTCATAAATATTTTCAAAGGCCAGCTTTTCCATTTAATGTACGGCATTTCCATATCATTATATACATTCACAATTTAAAAACTATTTCAAGAGGAACTACTGTACAGTGATTAGCAGAAGTTGTGCCAAAATCTGTGAACGTGAATCAAACACAAAAATGTGCATTGGTATACATTTTACACATCTAGTGTGTTACATGATTAAGTGTAGTTCCTTTTGTCACCCTGTGACCAATAAAGACCCACTACCTCTTTTTTTTTCTTTTTTTTTTAAGTATATTCAATCTTTAGTTTTGATATTAATCTGCTATTAATCTAGAGGTTACCTCCATTGATATGCCAAGAAATATTGACTAATGTCTAGGATCAAGACAAACGCAGATTCAAGTAACAATTACTCTATACGGTCTAGTTGCTGAACACAAACTTTTGTCTATTTAGTGCAGAAGCATACTGTAGATACCTCCTAAAACATGAAATTTAAAATGACTAATCTCCAATTTCAGTATTATCGTAACCATCCCATTATGATAGCTTTTCCTCAAGGTCATCCATTATTTTCATTGGCACTGGCCTTGTAATGTGGATGTAGTTTATAGATAAAATTCTGCATGTACAGTACATTAGGTTGTAAAGAGGTGTGGAGTACTTTTAGTGTCTATGGTTGTAAAGTAGGTGTCAAGATAAATAGTAGTTTCTTTCCTAAAATTGATGACTTTCAAATCCTAGTTATGAAAAGCCTACTAAATATGTTGTTTGAAACCAACTGAAACACTTACCAGTTTTCATATTGTAAGTGTAGTCAAGGTGATACATCTGTCATCCACTTCCTATGTCCAGGAGTTGCAGCTGACATCCAGGGACGAGGCCCTTTCCTTTGTGGCTCTGGTGGACGGCTATTTCCGTCTGACTGTGGATGCCCATCACTTCCTATGTAAGGAAGTGGCCCCGGCTTCAGTGGTGCAGAACATTGACAACGGCTGCCATGGCCCCATATGGTAAGCTAAGGAGAAGCTAATCTTAGAATATCACAGCTCATGCTATATCAAATTTGAATGCACTTTCTAACATCAGAAACTCATTCGATCCTCTTATTATACGTTTATGGGTCATTTGTCACAATACGCCAACTTTTAAGTGTCAGTGTTGTTTGTATTTATTTCTTTATTGTTTCTTTGTTGTTTTTTTGTGTCTTTTTAACCCTCCTGTTATCCTCTAGTTTCAAACGCACACCTTGTGGTGCCAGCAGTGCACATCATATCTGTGTAAGCTGTAGAATTAGAATTGGCGCCTTCTATCTGCCACAAAGAGCTAGTGTGTTGGGTCAGTTTGACCTGCAGTACAACAGGAGGGTAAAAATGTGCTATGCCCAGCTTGAGTGTAATGGCATACTTGACCGTGCTCTTCCTCTTCAATTGACATAATCAGTAAACAGGACAATTGTTATGTTTCATTGTTTCTTCCTTTTCTTTTCTCCTTAGTACGGAATTTGCTGTCCACAAGTTGAAGCAGGAAGGCAATAAGGAGGGCACCTACATTCTGCGTTGGAGCTGCACTGAATACCAGTACATCATCATCACCGTGGTCTGCAATGAGGTCAGCACTACTCTTTCTCGCAGTGCCGTTTTGTTGAAGTGATAGAATTTCCCAAAGACTACATTTTCCATGTGCCACATTGCCTTGTCACAAAGCCACTCCACTATCTAGTGAGCAGTGTGTTTGTATTGAAAATAATAGTCCTAGCCGGTAACATATGACGATAATGTTTTAGTCTCTACGGCCTCAATCATTCTGTCAGCTTGTGCAGGAGATGCCACCCAGTGTCAAGCATATGGAGTATGTACTGTATATTATCTTAAATGATTACCTACAAATAATCATACAATATTATCACACATTGTAGTTTACATTTTATGTTGTATGAGTTAGGCATGTAACCTTGTAGCAAACATTGCTTTCTGTTGGTGCAATTAAGTGAATGTTAAACGATTGGCACACATCCACAAAGTGTTAAAGGTTGAGCAAACATGCGCCTTGTCATTAAGCATACCACCTGGTTTCATCTGCACCATCATTACAAAACAGAAATAACAAGAAACTAGTATGGAGAAGGTGAAATGAGACTCACTTTCATGGCTGCGTTGAAACATGGGTGTATTCAGTGGACTGAAGGTTTGTTCAGTTAACTTTATTTTCTTGAAATATTTCAAGATGTTTCCTGCGTATAATTAGCATTTTAGGGAAATGGGTAGTGTTGCTCAGCGATGATTTATTAAAAGTGTATATTTGGAAGATATGTTTATTTTGGGTGTATGATTGTCTAGTGGTCTGGGTGTTTGACTCCCAGCCAGAACGTTGTGGGTTCAAGCCCCGGAGTTGCTGGATTACCTGCATGCATCCTTGGGCAAGATGTCTAACCCCACTTGCTCCCAGTGGTTAGGTGCTCTTGCATGGCGTGCGCGGTGTATGAATGTGTGTGTGAATGGTGAATGTGAGGCAATAATGTACAGCGCTTTGAGTGGCCGGTAGGCTAGAAAAGCACCATATAAATGCAGTCCATTTACATGTACATTTGAGTATTTGTCATAATTTAGTACCACTTCCAAATGTAGCTTTCAATACCCTCTAATTTACTATTAAATGTATGCCATCTCATTCTGATATGACGTACATAAATCGTTATGTTGTGGAACAGTGGCGATTGTTCTAAAACTACAGCTGAAGCCCTGCTTTCCTTACAATTTAATTAAAGTAATGAAATGTTTACCAAGTAGCCTGTCTATATTACTCATGAAATTGTGCTATTTAATTGTTACAGTGTACATCATGCACTATATCCCTTCTCGACCCTTTTCTTAATTTATCCATACTGTATCAGCATTTGTAAACAGTGTAGCATGCTATTCTGAGGAGACCAATGGAAAGCACAGCCCATAGATCGCTATTGAAGCTGAGCTTCAAAGGGATCCTTTGGCAGATTCAAGTGTGCTGTGTCTATAGTAAAAAGATTAATTGGACAGCAGGACTTAAACATGTCATTTTTGGTCTATGGGAGCTTTTCACATCTTGGCATCTACTTGGCTTAGATTAATGTGTTTCTGTCTGGCCTGGAAGCTCGCTTCTCTATTCAATAATTGGCAGATTTCTCAATGAAGGTGGACCCTATAATAAACAGCTCATCATAGACAGAAATACCTTTTCTACTTTTTTCTGTAAAGGAAATCGCAGTGCTCAAGTCGATGCAGCAGTGATATGGTTTTTGTTTTGTTTTCACATCCCTAATATGAATATTGTTCAACGGTAGCCCAACTCCTCCATGCTTTGTAACCTGGCTTTCAGTCCACAGCCATTCACGTTCATTTAACCAAAATGTTGCACCATTCTGAATGCAGGGCTAGTGTCTCTCTGCTGAACCTGTTATAACCTTGCCCATAATAACACATTAGAGTCAAGTCCATTGTTGTCATCTGTGTTTATAGCTGTGCATTAACCTGTTTAAAAGAGGAACAACTCAGGTGCCAACACACATGCATGACAGTAGTTTATTGTCTAAACATTGTTGGCATGCTATTGCTATAATACACTACTGGCCATACATCCATTATTCATAGTTTGTATTCAGCCGCAATAAAATGTGTAACTCTAATGTCCTGTAACCTTTGCCTTCTTATATAAACAGCTTACAGTCTCTGTGCTTAGGGATCTGTGTTATACTGTGTGTTTATCATTTAGAAAGGCTAAGGCATTTATTTATAGGCTAATATCTGTATATGGCAGCTGACCCTCTGGATCCTATGTAAATATTTAACCCAGTGTTTTGAATATGGTCTGGTTTGTTCCTTCTTTGTCCCCTTTCTATCTTCCCTCCCAGTCTTTTTAATCAATCATTTAATTGTTAATCCAACCCTCCTTTAGCTAAAAAAAAAACAAAACAACATATTTTCAACTTAAAACTTAATCAGTTGTCTTTTTATTTCTTTCTTACTTGTTTCAGTCTTATTGGTGAAGAGTATGAAATGTGCTGCCTTTCTCCCCTCTCCCCCCACCCCGTCAGCTGGACATGAAGGAGATGTCTCGTCCGGTGCACAAGAACTTCCAGATCGAGGTGAGTTCCGAAGGCTTCTGCCTGTACGGCACCAAGCTGTGCCACCCGACCCTTCGGGAGCTCCTGGACCACCTTGCCGGCCAGTGCCTTCGCACCGACAACCTCTCCTTCCAGCTGCTCCGCTGCTGCCCTCCACAGCCCAGAGGTACACTCTATGCATGAGAGATAAACTGATGCATGGGAAAAGAGCCAGACAGACAGACAGATGCTTAGAGGGACAGGTAGTGAGATACACACTTGTAGATGACAATAGCACATTATTTATGTAGTTTTGAACATTTAAATTAGCTTTGACACTCGTAGGCTATAAGCTAGCTAAGCTAAATCTGTTCTATAGTATTAATTGTGTGTGTGTGTCTTACACACACATGCATGTCTCAGGTTAATATGGCGGAGCTGTGTGTGTGTGTGTGTGTGTGTGTGTGAGAGAGAGAGGAAGAGAGTAGTAAATGTGGGTTTCCGGTGCCAAAGCAGTGCTCTTCTCATGTTTGCGCCACACATGTAGAGGTGGTGTGTGTGTGTGTGTGTGGGAGGGTAATTGTTGTGTAAGATCTAATGTGAACAGACATTTGATCTGTTTCTTGGGAAGAAACAATGCAAACATGTCTTATCATATCTATATTGTTTTTTCTGTTTGTGTGTTTATTTTAATTAATCCCCAATTTTATGTCAACAGACCTAACAATTGAAAATGTATAGTATGATAGTATGTTGACACATCTTCCCATTTGTTGTCATGCATTTCACTTGGCTTTTAACTTGGTGCAACCATACGTGTTTTGCAAGCTCTGCTTCTGTACTGGATCCTGAAAGCCTGCTTGATGCCTTGTATCTTGGGCAATGTTTTGCCACTCCAGGTGTTGTTAGACATGTAAGATTACAGGGAGGATTTAGGGAGTGCAGAGTAGACCATAGAAGCAGGCGTTCTGTGTTGATGCGGGGGTAGGCGGGCATGTGCGAGCATAGGCTAGCTGCGTGAAGCGCTGTCGTTACATGGCACTCTGCATTATGGTAGGGTGCAGATGCCTAACCGCAGCAGTGCCATCTTTGCCGTAGTACTTCCTAGACACCCACAGAAAACATACAGCAATGTACACAAACACGTTTTCTCACTTCACCCACCCACACCCATAGACATGTTTACACATCGCAGTCAGATTGCCTGTCACCATGGTGACTTGACCCATATGTGCCTCTCATTATTACCACATTGACGCAAGACTTTTATAGCACGCTTGGCTGCATGTAAATAAAGCGATGTTGATGTGTACGTGTCTACAAGTGTGTGTGTGTGCTTGCATGAAAGGCCCCCCATTGTCAGGGTAGTGTGGTTGGTAAGAGATTATAAAATCAAATCGGTTGGTGTTTGAACAAGCACATTGTGTAACCATTAGGGATGTTCCTAACGACATTTCACCAACGTTAAACACAAGTGTAATCTTAAACTAGTCATCTAGTTTATGTTTCACATAAATGATCTCGTTTATCTAATTACGTTGTGGTTTTTACGTCGGTTAGGCTACGAAATAAACGTTGTGCTGCTGTCAGTTAACGTGTGTTACGTGTGTGGAGCTGGTATACGAAACTGGACCTGTCTAGGGCTCAGTCACAGAGCATGAGCCCTCCCACAAAAAATGATTCTTGTCCTGTGTGTTTTATTTTTGTATAAATACACACGGCAATTTAGGAAAGGACATGTACATTAATTGATATTGATTTTCTTTTTTTTAAATAATTAACAATGTAAAAACACAACTGTCAGTGATTAAGTTCACGTGTTGATGGACCTATAACGCACACCCCAGTTGCATCATGTGTGTTTTATCTGTGTAATAGCATACATTCATTGTGTGTGTTGCAGAGGTGTCCAACCTGCTAGTTCTGACTAAGGAGAGAGCACTCGTCTCTCAGACCGAGATGCAGGACACCAATGTCAACTTCATCCGCATTCTCAAGGATGACATCACCCAGGTAACGGCCACTCCCTCTGGCTACCCAGGTAGTTCTGTGGTTTCCAAGGATGGGGGTGTATGGGAGGTGTAAGGGGAGGGTCCCAACAATGTTGGACCATGTTGAAGGCCCATGTACTGTATCCTCCACTGTGTTGCAGGAGGAACACCTGGGACTCGGGACCAAAACCAACATATTCCTGGGCACACTGCGGGTGAAGGTTGAAGAGGATGCAGGGTTCCTGTCCTTCCAAGACGTCAAGGTGGTCCTCAAGGTGTTGGGTTCTGGACACAGGGACATCTCTATGGTAAGACACACTATACACCATTATATCACATGAAAGGCCCAATTTTATGATAATCCAAGTAATTCACAATTAAATAATAACTTTCACATACTCTTTAGTGCTGATATATATATATATATATATATATATATATATATATATATATATATATATATATATATATAAAACA
>JAODUG010063036.1:0-14261 GCA_027564795.1 Aphredoderus sayanus
GTCCAGGAACTTGCAAGTGCCTTGGTGGAAGAGTGGGGTAACATCTCACAGCAAGAACTGACAAATCTGGTCCAGTCAATGAGGAGGAGATGCACTGCAGTACTTCAAGCAGCTGGTGGCAACACCAGATACTGACTGGTACTTTTGATTTTGAGGATTGTTGTCATTTGTCGAGGGAAGTAGGAGCGCTTGTTTTGGTGTAGTTGGTGTCCATCAGATTTGTTTTCATGTAGAAATGAGATCGCATAGATGTATGAATTGAGGTTTTGATTAATAGTGCAGCCCTACTGTCTAGGTAGGGTCTTTTCCTGGGACAAGCCTGCATTTTCCAGTAGACAAATGCAAACACATTGATCATTGATTGCATAAGCAGTAGGTGCTTTAGAGTCTGGGTGCTACATTTGCCTGTCTTTAGTCCTGACCTTTGCTGATTGAAAAAATTTGGTGCACCATGCACAAAAAATGGCAACAAAGGCCTCATACATTTGTGCACTTCAAGACCTAGATAATGGAAGATGAGGGGGCAATTCTATTGGCTAAACTTCACAAACGGGTTTATTCATTGCCCACATTTAAGTGTAAGTAATAATAATAAGGAAATATGATGAGTAGTAAACACTCAACTGCCCCAATTTATTTTGTAGTGTTGCAGTTATCAGATTTTGCCCAATGGCTAAAGCAGATATTCACTGAAGAAGGCGCAAATCAGTAACCTGACATGCCAGACGGATTGTTTCACAAGTCCATCTGGGAAGCTGTCCATAGGAACTGTTTGTTTAGGGTGGTTCCTGTCATAAACATCTTGTGACTTGATTGGGTAAACCATGTGTCTGTCACCGTAACTTCAACCACTCTGACCAACGAACCATATCACGTATGAAATTAAACGCAACCAGTTGGGAGTAGAGCGAAAACCTATTTTACATATAAAAAGGCCTTCAATGCTGTTGTTCTATTTTCAATGAAGATTTAGTCTTCAGTTGAGATGAAGCTGACGATATAGCATCATCTACGTTTACCTTTGTAGAATCCGCCAATGTTATTTTCAAGTCGCGTTCTCTGTCGTCACACCTAACGACGACGCTGAATTTACAGTTCAGATGTTACTCGAACTACAATCGCCTTGATCCCAGACCTTTCCAGACTGATTCTTGCAGTAAAAATAAATTGAAGCTTGCGAGATCAGGATGGTCATGCGAGGCTAGCAAATCAGGTAGATTGAAACAATCATTTTTGAAAAAATTTCTGGATGATTAAGATTACAATTATTTATTTTAAAGCTTGAGTGGCTGGTTCCTACTCGTTCAGATTTTCATAGTAAAGCCTAAAAGGTACAATGTGTATTATTTGGCCACTTTTTCAAATAATTAGAGGGCAGCATTTCACCATTAACACTAGAAGTGCCGTGGCCATTAAAACTACTAATGGGCGCACTAGGGGGGTCAGCAGGCCGCCTAGTCTTCAGACAGTCACTGACACATTTACATTTACAGCATTTAGCACACGCTTTTATCCAAAGCGACTTACATGTAGTACATTTGTCAGTAGTTGGACAGGTCATATACCAGCAATTATAAGCAAGCAATATTCTAAATAGTACAAGTGCAGCACAGTGTCATTTTACCTATTACCACAGTCAAACATATAAAGCGCAATCGTTATTGGCCTAGTTATTAAAGTGAGTTAAAAATATTTCCGATGCCCCATGTCCCTTCAAAAAGGGGGACCAGAGAGTGTATACCAATTACAGGGGTATCACCCTCCTCTGCCTCCCTGGTAAAGTATACTCCATGGTCCTGGAATGGAGGGTTCGGTCGATAGTCGAACCCCAGATTGAAGAGGAACGGTTTTCGTCCTGGTTGTAGAACAACAGACCAGTTCTCGCAAGGATCCTGGAGGGGGCTTGGGAGTATGCGGTGAGGGGTTCCCTTCTTAGGGCTATCCAATCACTGTACGCCAAAAGCGAGAGCTGTGTCCGGATTCTCGGCAGTAAATCAGACTCGTTCCAGCTGCGCTTTGTCACCAGTCCTGTTTGTGATATTCATAGACAGAATATTGAGGCCTGAAAATCAGAGCAGTGGGAGAGGTATTGCAATCGCTTTACCCCCGCGACCTGACTCCGGATAAGCAGTTGAGGATGGATGGATGGATGGATGGAACTTTAACTATGACTTAAATATAATAAAACAGAAGGCCAACAAAATATTCCGTGCCTATATATATTCGTCTATCATTTCGAGACATGGGATGGAAACATCATCCGAACAGCTGATCTACCTTAAAACAAAACGGAATCCAACTGATCGAGCTGCAGAAAGACGGCATAGTCCTTCTTACTGTAGCATTGTCTAACCTGCAATACCGGTGTAATACCTGTGTTAACAGCAACATAATATTAATGGCGTTAAAATGATTGCGTTACTCTTACAGCCACACTGTCACTTGCTGGTGACTTTCATAACACGCATGCTGTCAATAATGTGTACATTCCTGCTGCTTTCCATCACGTGGTGTCACAGCGCATTGCTATTTGTGAACAGACAAAGGAGGAGCGCTTGTTTTGATGCAGTTGGTGTCCAGCAGAATTGTTCTAATGTAGAAATGAGGTCGCATAGATGTATGAATCGAGATCGTTTTTTGATTAATCGTGCAGCCAGATAGCTGGGTATCATCAGTAATAACAATGAAAAATAATTCCATATTTGCATATATCACGCAATGGTGGCCATACAAAATGTTAATGGCCCCAGCACAAAACCCTGGGAAAACCACAGGTAACCTTATGATAGTCTGAGGTCACATTACCGTGAGCTACACAGTGAATCCTTTACGATAAGTAAGTGGAGAAACCATAACATTTTGCTTGGCGTGAGTGATGCAAAAATCAAAATTGTGTATTTGGAAAAAAGAGAGAGAAAAATACTACAGTACAGAACACTGCCGTATTACACACAAAGTCAAGTTTAAATTGTTTTGTATCCTATTTGTTGTCGCTCTTTGCTGACATTATTTAGCTTTAAAAAACAAAAACAAAAAATTAACAGCTGTGGCAGTCTCTTACAAACAATAACATACTATGATCGACAGTTGATCTGCTTGATCATTAATCAGTATTCTTTCATGGAATGTGCATGCCTAGAAGGTCCTATTTTCTTACATTGAAAAGGTAACTAAAGCTTGCAATGAAGTATATTGATCAAATCAAATCGCAGTATATGAAATATCGCAATTAGATATTTTCCTTAAAATATTATAGAAAATCAGATAATTAGCATCACCGTATAGCCAAAATGGTATGACCCTTGGAATAACCAAATGTTGTGGCAGTTGAATTAGGCTCCTTATTCAGGGTCACCACAAGTTTTTGTCATCAGTATCAGCCCAATACAAGTACCAGCAAGTAGTAGTGGTGCATCTCTATTTCCTACCAATCAACACTACCTTTGTTTAGAAAGGTAGTGTTGTTTGTTGACAACCTAATCATTTCTAAATATTAGGTTAAAATAATTTCTTCATCTGCATTGTTTGTGTATGTATGTGTCTCTGCAGGAGTTTGGTGGTTACGTGCAGCAGGTTAAGTACAGCATAGAGAGAGTGAAAGCAGCAATGCCCAGAGTATATGAGCTGGCAGCAGGTGGTACCGCTGTTGGCACAGGCCTCAACACACGCATTGGCTTTGCTGAAAAAGTGGCTGCAACTGTGGCATCCCTTACTGGTGAGATGGAAACATGTTAACTTGTTCATTCTCAGTTCATCTTATTTTTCTTATAAACCAATCAACATCCTTTGTTTACCTTCTGTAGGTTTGCCATTCATTACAGCACCAAACAAGTTTGAAGCTCTGGCCGCTCATGATGCTCTCGTAGAGCTTAGCGGAGCACTAAACACCATTGCTGTTAGCATGATGAAGATCGCCAATGACATCCGCTTCCTGGGCTCTGGACCCCGCTCTGGCCTGGGAGAACTCATTCTGCCAGAGAACGAACCAGGAAGCAGCATAATGCCAGGTCAGGAGGCAGATGGGGCAGGCAGGGCACACATCAGGTTTTGCTGTATGCTTGTGTTGTAATTGTTTATTTTAAATTAGGGGTCTTACAACAGACACCCTCTTTACAGGTTCTGTGCCAGGAACACCATTATATTAGCAGTTTGTAGTTTCAAAGTTGCCCTGTGGCATGTGACCACATTGCCACCTGTGCAATGTGGTCACTCAGAAGGCACCAAACTTGTGGCTGGGATGCACAAGTACTTCTTTGCCAGATGACTCACTTGAGTGAGCATGAACTCGCCACCACTACAAAGGATCAGCGTCACTGTATGCTGCCACCATCAGAGTGTAGCTGTCTAGCTCTTGGTTGATGTGCTACAGTGGGGAGAACAAGTATTCGATACGCTGCAGGTTTTCCTACCTACAAAACATGTAGAGGTGTAATGTAATTTGGAGAATGTAATTTGCATTTTATTGCATGACAAAAGCAGAAAATATTTGGTACAAAAACTTTTGTTTGCAATTACAGAGATCATATGTTTCCTGTAGTTCTTGACCAGGTTTGTACACACTGCAGCAGGGATTTTGTCCCACTCCTCCATACAGACCTCTAGATCCTAGGTTTCGGGGCTGTTGCTGGACAATACGTACTTTCAGCTCCCTTCAAAGATTCTCTATTGGGTTCAGGTCAGGAGACTGGCCACTCCAGGACCTTAAGATGCTTCTTACGGAGCCACTCCTTAGTTGCCCTGGCTGTGTGTTTCATGCTGGAAGACCCAGCCATGACCCATCTTCAATGCTCTTACTGAGGGAAGGAGGTTGTTGGCCAAGATCTCGCAATACATGGCACCATCCATCCTCCCCTCAATACGTTGCAGTCGTCCTGTCCCCTTTGCAGAAAAGCATCCCCAAAGAATGATGTTCCACCTCCATGCTTCAGAGTTGGGATGGTGTTCTTGGGGTTATACTCATTCTTCTTTCTCCAAACACGGCGAGTGCAGTTTAGACCAAAATGCTCTATTTTTGTCTCATCAGACCACAGGACCTTCTCCCATTCCTCCTCTGGATCATCCAGATGGTCATTGGCAAACTCCAGACGGGCCTGGAAATGCGCTGGCTTGAGCAGGGGGACCTTGCGTACCCTGCAGGATTTTAATCTATGAGGGCGTAGTGTGTTACTAATGGTTTTCTTTGAGACTGTGGTTCCAGCTTTCTTCAGGTCATTTACCAGGTCCTGCCGTGTAGTTCTGGCCTGATCCCTCACATTCCTCATGATCATTGATGCCCCACAAGGTGAGATCTTGCATAGAGCCCCAGAACGAGGGAGATTGACTGTCATCTTGAACTTCTTCCATTTTCTAATATTTGCACCAACAGTAATTGTGCCTTCTCACCAAGCTGTTTGCCTATTGTCCTGTAGCCAATCCCAGCCTTGTGCAGGTCTAAAATGTTATCCCTGATGTCCTTACACAGCACTCTGGTCTTGGCCATTGTGGAGAGGTTGGAGTCTGTTTGAGTGTGTTGAAAGGGGGCTTTTATACAGGTATCGAGTTCAAACAGGTGCAGTTAATACAGATAAAGAGTGGAGAACAGGAGGGCTTCTTAAAAAAAAAACGAACAGGTCTGTAAGAGCCAGAATTCTTACTGGTTGGTAGGTAATGAAATACTTACGTCATGCAATAAAATGCAAATTACTTATTTAAAAGTCATACAATGTGATATTCTGGATTTTTGTTTTAGATTCTGTCTCTCACAGTTGAAATGTAACTATGATAAAAATAACAGACCTACATGCTTTGTAAGTAGGAAAACCTGGACAATCAGCAGTGTATTAACTGGTGTATCTCTGGGTTCTTAAGTCAGGTGCATTACTGGTTTTCTTATTGAAGCTCCCATGGCTTTTCTTGGACTTCTTTGCTGGAAGTAGCAACTTCTTTCTATCTCTCTTTCTGATCCTTTTAAAGAGAGAAAGCATCCACGGCTAGTGTTCTCTGTAAGGAGGGCTTCTGTCTCAGACATAACTCTCTCCTTCACCTCATTGGTTATATAGGTTTTCTTAAACCTTGGATCCATAGAGGTAAGCATAGTAAGCAGCTCCTCTGTTTCAGGGTTGGTGTTGAAAATCAAGTTGAAAATTTTCAACATGTTTGCTTCATTTGTGTCGCGTCTTTCTTGTCATTCGAGTCGCCCATAGCGAATTGTGTGTACTCGCGTCTTTGCATTGACTTTGTACAGTACATGTCAAAAGTTTGGACACACCTTCCCATTCAAATGATTTTTCTTTATTTACATAATCTTATACAGTGTATATTATTATTGAAGACATAAAAACTATGAAGGAACACATATGGAATGATTTAGTAAACAAATACGTGTGAAATAAACCAGAATATGTTTTATATTGCAGATTCTTCAAATTAGCCACCTTTTGCTTTGATGACAGCTTTTCACACTCTTGGCATGCTCTCAGTCAGCTTCATGAGGTAATTTCACACTTTCGTTTACTAAATAACTCCATATGTTCCTTCATAGTGATATTTTCAATAATAATCTACACTAGAAGATTATGCAAATAAAGAACCATTGAATGGGAAGGTGTGATACTGTATGTAATCGTTCCACACAAAAACTTTGCTTTTCTTCCTGTGTGAACACACCATTATGGTGCCTTGAATGTATATTTTCCCTTAACTAAAGTCATCAAGTCAATTGTATTTGTATAGCCCTTTATCACATTACAGTCTCACAGAGCTTTACAAGCCAACATTTGACACGGAAACGAACAATACCCTGGAACCTGCTCCTCTCTCCGGGCAAGAAAAAAACTACCATAAGAAAACATCATTCGTAAAAAGGGGAAGAAACCTTGGGAAGCTACCACAGAGAGAAATCCAGCCTTCCAGGAAGGTTAGGATGCAATAGGTGTTGATAGTCAAAATGAATGGGCAATTGTACATTTAAAATAATGTAGCACACTGTGCAAAAATAAGTAACCCAGTGTATAAAGTAAATACATTTTGAAAGTTATATCCAGCCACAAATACGTCCCATCTATTGAGTCCTCACTCTACTCCAACACAGGAGTCATGTCTGGTGGACACCCAGCCACTGCCATCCAATCCCCCCCGTAGAGTCCGTAAATAGCATTCCACTCCAACACTTAAGACACAACCTCTGGAAAGGCAGCAACCCCCATCCTCAGACCAAATTACATCATGGCAGCTCCTCCCGATGAAGGCCATCCCCACAATCCCCTTATTGTCCATGATCATGGCAGCATCTCCCATTCACCACACTCAGAAAAGGAGAAAAAGAGAGAGAAACACGAAAACACACAAGATGACTAAAAGGGTCCCAATGGCTACCCATTTAGGCCACTAAGCAGAGGTGAACATACATACTAGGTAAATGCCTTACTTTAAAAATAAGTTTTAAGTTTGATTTTAAATGTTGCAACAGTGTTAGCATCTTTAACATCAGCTGGTAGGGAGTTCCATAATACTGGGGCCTGATGTGAGAATGCTCTAAATCCTAAATTCTTTTAAAATGTATGAATTGATAACAAGCCTGCATTTTGTGTGCATCAGGATTGGGGTGGTACATATGGTATTACTAGATTGGATAAATAAGGAGGGGCCAATCCATGTAATGCTTTATAAATCATCAGTATAATTTTAAAATCAGATCTAAGATAGACTGGTAACCATTGGAGTTTAGCAAGTATTGGAGTTATATGATCAGATTTTTTTAGTGTTAATCAGGATTCTAGCAACAGTATTTTGTACTATCTGAAGACGTAATACTCTTTCTCGGAAGGCCAGAGAGTAAACCATTACAAAAATCAAGACTCGTTGATACAAATGCATTAATTAACGTTTCTGCATCAGCTCAGAAACGCTGAAAAGACGCCCTATTGTAATTTTTAGTTTTCTTCTTAATATTATTCTTCATTATTCTGCCGCATGGGCGAGCCCACTTTTGCTCACAGAATTTGCGAAAAAGTTTGCACAATGATAGCCAGCTATGCCAAACATATGCAGACCAGTTTTCGTGTCCATACACCCACTCCTCTAGCGCCATCATAAGGCCAAAAAGTTGCACTTTTCACATGCTCAGCCGTGAAAACACGCTCAGGCATAACGTTTGCCATGATTGACCTAGAGACACGCAGGACCAAATGATGCAGCTGCAGATGCTGAACAACTTTGCAAGAAGCCGTTTTCAAATGCATCTCACAAGATTTTCCTCCATTTTGTATTTAGTTAAAAAGCTCCGGCCACGAAATTAGTCCAGTCTTCACCAAATTTGGACTCCGAAGCCTGCAATAGGATCATACTCGTCTCACTCACATGCTGACGTGTTTAACCCTCCTGTTGTCCTCTGGGTCAAACTGCTTCGAGCCGCCAATTTATAACCGAAATTGTACCCCTCCTGTTGTCCTCGGTGGGTCAGAACGACCCGAGCGCATTTTGCTCTGGGAACCCCGCCCACCTCAGCTCGCCTACTTCTCCTGTTGTCCTCGGGGGGTCAGGACGACCCCGACGCAATTCCCCTGTGTCTTCCTCTCTTTCTCCGGGAAGAATAATGGGCACTTTTACACAATTTCTCATAAACTGAATGCTGCAGATGTCCGATATCTAATGTAGCGACGCGTGGCGATGTTATACTACAGGAGAGTGCGACGTTTGGGGTTTTAGGTGCAGTTTCGTCATAATATCTGCCCACATACAGTACGCTACCCCTGGCATTTTTCATTTGTTTAATTTATTACTGTTTACAGTAGCCTATTCAGTGTATATTGTATTTAGTATATAGTATATCCTACAGCCTTTAACACATTTTAAAAGCAGTCTTGCAGATGGACACCTTCTAAACTCTCCCAAACAACAAAAAGTGTTTTATGTATAATGAAATACCAACCAGTAGTATGCCCTATATTAATTAGCAAGTTAGAAAAAAAGAATGACTCATATTCTCTAGTCAAGGGGGGACAAATCCCTAATCCTATAATCCCACTTTATAGAATTTGCTTATTTTAATGAATAATGGAAAATGAATAGGCCTATCTACAGTACATTAAACAAATGTTTAGAACTGTATCAGATTGCATCGTATTGTATTGCATCGCACCGAATCGCATCGCATTGTTCCATATTAAACTTTATCGTCCCTGAATCATATCATAGCCTATGTATCTAGATACGTATTGGATCGTCTTGTAAGGGAGAGATGAACACCCCTAAAAAAATAGCCTGCCTCTGTAATCCCAAACACCCATTTGATTATAGCCTATGCCTATCGCTATGAAAATTGGAGATTTACAGGAAATTCAATGAACAGGTCTATAGCCGAACTCATTTATTTTTAAATCTAGCTAATCTATATTTTTTATTAGTATTCATTCATTATTTAATTAAGTAGACTATTTATTTATTGAGGCTGCGGCATATGGCTATAGGTAATATGTTTTTCTCTCTTATTGTTTGCAATCCAATGTCATCCAATGTTATCATCCAGACGTGGGTCTGAATGAAAATGAAAGAAAAATTAAAAGTAATTAAATAAAAGAAAACAATACATGTCCAGACATGTGTTTTGCTGAGAAAAACTGCAGTTGAACTGGTAGCCTATCTCACATATTTTATCATAATTACAATATGATAAATATGATATATTTATTTTAGGCTACATGTTTTTTTTTCACGCGTTGCTTTTGATAAAAGGTGCATTGCTGAATGACCTATTGGTAGCTGGAATAGAAGGAGAGGATTGCAGGAAAACCACAAATACACTCTCCCTGTTATAGACACACTACCACTTTCTCTGACCTACTCATCTCACCGCAACATTTCTGTGAATTTAACAATCTGCCATATTATAAATAGCGCTTCACAGAAAGAGAAGTTTTCCCACAGTTGGAAGCTCACTGCCTTCCTTCTGATTTGCACATACAAATTAGTTGATTTGGCCAGAGCCCTAACCAGGAAGTGGGCCAAAGGATCCTGTTGCTGATGTGCGCAGCAGTGTTTACACAGAATGCGTTTCCTTGACCATATATGTGTTTTGTTTTCATGTGCACAGATGCAATACTATGTGTATGTATCGTATGTATTAATATAGTACGTTTAGTGGTGTTAAGCGCCGAATAGTATTGTAGTGGCTGGTCAGCCACTGCACCTGTAGCACAGGAAGACAAAACAAACAACCACATGGTCCCTCATGGTCATACAGCCAGCAGGAGGAGGCAACGGGAGCCCCACCCCTGCCGAAGAAGGCCCCGGCGACGGGAGGGGACAACTGGTCCCGGGACCAGGGACACGCCGCCCGCCCCAGGCTACGTGTTAAAATTTAAAGTAGTAGGACTACTCTACACGATCTGTGCTGATATTTTAAAATGCCTTTCTGGGAGAGGGAGCAATTGATTCAGTCAATGTGACATCCTATAACTGCTTAATCGATTAATTAATTATTTTTTAATTAGGCCTGGCCTACTGCATTGACTTTCAATGTAAATGGACTGCATTTATATAGCGCTTTTCTAACCTACCGGCCACTCAAAGCGCTGTACATGATTGCCTCACATTCACTATTCACACACACATTCATACACCGCAAGGAGACACCTGAACCATGGGAGCAGTTAGGTTAAGTGTCTTGCTCAAGGACACCTCAACGCTTGGTGAGGAGTTAGCGGGGTTCAAACTAGCAACCTCTCACCTGTTGCACCACTCTACCCCCTGCGCCACTGCCACTCAATCAAAATATAGCCTTTTCTTGCAAATCAAATATTAAAAATTTTTAAATCAAGAATTGCCTGTGTATGAAAAATGTCAGACTGTCAGTCTGTCAGACTCACTGGTGCCTATCTCATGTAATTTATCATAATGAAGATATGCAGCATTTTGATTCAGTTTTTTTATTTTTTATTCTTTAAAACAAAAATGTATTAGGCCCTACTAGTTATTTGTTTTTCTCGTATGGTTTTCACTCCAATTTCTTGCCTATTTCGATCCAAATTTCTTCTGTTTCTTTTGAATCAAATGTTTTAGTATTTTTACATCAGGCCCTGTCGGCCAGCCTCACCTTGGTGAATGTGTGAAAGAAGCGTTGGTCGTCTTTTGTAATTTAATCCATGGGGACCGTGTAACCAAACGTCTAAATGTAAACCCAACTAGTGTATGGATGTGTATCCTGATTAAATAACAGAGACAATTATACAAATTATTGTATTATAAACACATCCAAAAACCTATAATAGCTTGGCAATAGTCAATTTGACTGTATGGAATCCGTTTTTTTTTTTTTTTCATATTTGTTTTTTGAACTAATATTGAAAAAACAAGTTGGCTTTTAGTTGTTTGATTTTTCGTTCTATATTCAAAAACGAATGGCGGATTCTCCTGCCTCTTCTGAGCCTGCCACAACCTTTCCATCATAGAAAAGGTCTGTTAATTTGTCACATTTATCTATCTCTTTTATCAACTTTATTTTTTCAGCCCCACCGATTTCTTTTCTCCATTTTCACCATGTTTCTCCTATTTCACTTGTCACACAAGTCTGACAGAGAGTAAGCTCCTTCGGGCATCGCCGAGTAAATCATATTTCAGTTAACACGAGGTTCAGTCCATGTTGGGATGGGCCGCTTGCATCTCACTTCAATATTAAAATGATTAGTCTAGTTTGGCCCAGTCTGACGGCAGCGTATCGCCGTGACACAGAGACAAGTTCAACTGCAGCCGGCTGGCCCGATCGCGGGTCGTTAAGACAGAAACTGAAACATAAACACTATTTGACCACAGGCCGTTTCGGCTGGATACCAACCGTTACAGTACTTGGCCAAATGTAAATGGATGCATGGTAGGGAGTATGGTACCACAGTTGTTTGAGTATTATTCAACGGACTGTCATCTGTCTGACTTTCTGTCACCAGAAATAACTTTGCAAAAAAATTGTGTAGTTATTAATTTTGTTTATTTATTACCTGCTTTGCCGCTACTCTATTCCAATACAGTATATCTTTCTGACACAATGAATTGAGTCTCATAGTCGAGCACAGATTTTAATCCATTAATTTTGAGACATTTAAATGAAAGCTCCTTAGTGCCCAGCACACCATGGGATTGTCAAATGGCTTCTGGTAAAAGAAAGCTAACATGGATGGTTTTCGAAGAAAATGTGGATTACGGTTAGCATATTGTATGAACATTTTATCACATGATACCACCGTGTTAATATGAATAGAAATGATTTACGTGAGGCCTCATTTTAGGTGAGTGAAAGCATACTGTAGGATATCCTCCGATCAGAGTGGATAAGAGCTGGCCACACCATGGTCTGTGGTGCGTTGATCACGTGACTATCTTGAGCAAAAGACTCAAGCGAGCCATTTAAACGTTTTGATTTAGTGATGCTATTTGTTACTAAATGGCAATCTCGGAGTAGCGTAGAACATAAGCATAGACATACACAAGTTCACTGTGCCAAAAATGTATTAAATATAAAATGTTTCCATATGAACAAAAAGTAACCTATTGAAGGAAGGATTGGAGCATACGGTAGGTCTACTCAAAATGCTTGATGGACAACTTATTATAAAAGGTGTACTTTCTAACAGTCTAATTTACATTTTGAGAGGATAAATCTTCCAAATCTTATAATCTCATCCCTGACAAATAGGATAGGTCTATCTCGTATTAACTGTTGCTAACTAAGCATTTAAAAAAAAACTAAAATTAAACTATCAAATGCTTTAAAAATTAATGAATTAAAATTCTGAATGTAAATTATAGCCTAATGGCTACTCTGTCATGAACAATCTTCTGTATTGCATTCTCGAAGAGAGCCACGAGTCCCTCTACAGTACATGCCATATACAGCAAATTAGAAAATTTGATCTCTGGCGCCTTCTACTGACCTTCTCGTGTATTCGCGATGTGAAACGACATGAGACCTACGATTTAAAATTTACGGACCTCTGTAACTCAAAATGAACTAGTCTAAGACCGCTTATCCAAATCTCATGAAATTTAGTACATGTATTCTACGGACCATGCTGACGAAAAATCGTTAAAAGAATTTTGATTAGACTATCCATTTTAAAGTTAGACACCAATCAACATTGGGGGTGTGGCCTTTAATTACTCTATGGCTTATATCTTCTGAAATTATTGTAACAAATGTAACAAAACTTAACTACAACATTGGGATCAAAATGCTTTAGATACTCTCCAAAGTTCATAAAGTTTTGTCCATAGGGGGCACTACAACAGCCACATATCAATATCTGAAGAACTGCTTAAGCTATAAACCTCAAATTTAGTACACTATGCCTTATTTGATTACAGTGCCTAAAGTGACAATTGGCTGTCTAATCAAAATGACCAGCAAATAGCCAATCAAAATCAATAGCTGTTCAGGACAGGTTTTGGTGGTGTAGCGGTTAAGAAACCGCATCTCTGTTCTGGGGTCAAATCCTGAATGAATGGCCATATTGCTGTGACATATTCACAAACACTTCATTTGGCATGATCTTTCCAAGGGTCCTCAATTTCAAAGCATGCTTGGACCCCTATCATTGCCGCTTGCGGCTATATTTGCGTTTTGTGGTTATGAGACAACATGATTCAATAGTGTTCTAACTCACTCTCTCTCTCTCAGGCAAGGTGAACCCTACGCAGTGCGAGGCCATGACGATGGTAGCAGCTCAGGTGATGGGGAATCATGTGGCCGTCACCATAGGAGGCAGTAATGGACACTTTGAACTTAATGTCTTCAAACCAATGATGGTATGTGTGGACTTGTTTTTGGATTTGTGTGGGTCATGGATCATACGATCATACGGATCATACGGCTCAGATCTACATTTTTGCTCGTTGTTGCTGCTCCACGAAGGAGTTAAGTGCTACTTCCTGTGTCCACTAGGTGGCGCTAGTGTACACTTAGAATATAGAAAGTGTTCCAGTATATCTACATCAGAACATTTGCATTTTATAAAAATCTAATATTGATTGTTATATAAGTTTTACTACATGTGGCGTTGTGACAATTTGTGAATTCTGATGCACAGGTGTCTTCAGGGTGAAACTAATATGAAGCGTGTAAAGTTTGGTACAGATTTGAGAATATCTGCCGTGGGTGTAGTGTTGCAGGAGGACTCAAAAGCTTCACACGTTACCATCATACATGTATGTGTATGTGTATATATATATACACACACACATATATGTGTATAAGTGTATGTATGTGTATATATATGTATATGTATGTATATATA
>JAODUG010063046.1:18465-35269 GCA_027564795.1 Aphredoderus sayanus
CCCAGATCACAATGACAATGATGGTTCTCTCATCATATCACGGATCACAATGACAATGATGGTTCTCTCATCATATCCCAGATCACAATGACAATGATGGTTCTCTCATCATATCACGGATCACAATGACAATGATGGTTCTCTCATCATATCACGGATCACAATGACAATGATGGTTCTCTTACCATATCCCAGACAAAGTTGGCCAGCCAGTAGAGAAAGGGCTGCACTCCGCTGATGAACTGCATGTGCTTGGCCTTGTTCACCCTCTCCTGGATGAGGAAGACCACGAAACTGGCCGGCACAAAGGACATGGCGAAGATCACGCAGATGGACACCAGCACGTCCACTGACGTGGTCATCCTGGGGAAGAAGGGAGGGGAAGGAGACAAAGAAGTTTCGTAGACTTAGAAACTTGGATGTTTCCGATGTCCGGATGTTTCTTAGACTTTTATAAATGCTGTGATTTTATTTGAAAAGGACAGAGAGTTAAACACATCTTTAAGGCAATCCATGCACTACTAAAGTTAAACGCTGGTAACATTTCAAAGTTGAGATGAAGAGATTCAGTGGTTTTGCTGTACTGCTTCGATTCCCACACAGAACAGACCATGCAGACTAAGAGCCACAGACAGAAGGTTTTGATTTATCTAAGTGACAAATTGGAAATATGTTCATGGACTAAATGGACACTTACAGTGCCACCTGTGACAGTTGCTCCTTGGTGAGGTTGAGTGGGTGGTTGAACGCCGTTATGCCAAACTTTCTGGGGTCCTTGCCAGCTGGCAAGCTGGCTCTCAGGATACCGTTGTTCATCACATTCAGGAATGAGCCCATGCTGTGCCAGCCCTTGTTGTTAAACCAGATCTACGGCGAAAGAGGAGCAAGACTGATCAATGAATCACTTCATACAAGCTATAAGGACAGATGGAGCACAAAGCTGCTCCTAGCTGTAACAGGATAAAATGTTGGCCAGCTTCAAATCTCACAACTTCCTCTGTAATGTGTGAAGCACACAGCATGGAACCTCTAATAACATATCTTGTCCATTGATAACTTGAGTTAACAGCAGGGATATAAGTCAGATTGATCAAACTGAGTCAAAGTGACCATCAATGAGCACCTCCCAATGTAGAAACGTAACAAAAAAAGTCAATGAAGTAATGTAACAATTGGTAACGTTATCCAGTAGCTATAGAATGGGGAAAAACATGATCTACCCTGTATGTACTAACCTTGACATTGTTTTTGGTGTCCAATCCCTGGATGAAACTGGATAGACTATGGAAGAAACGATCTGCTGCAGTTCCCTTTAAGTGGCAGAGAGAGACAGAATTGTAAACTAGGCTGTGTATGCAGAATGTAACATTTGGGATGGGAGGAGGCATTCGAAAAAAGTCTGTATTAGAAAACATTCTTACTCTCTCCAGATGAAAACGCTTTCTCAGATTATCGATTGCATCGTCAATGTCACCACTGTGGGGGAGGAACTGCGAGCTCCTGGCGCCCAGTGAGAATCCTCCATACCTGTCAGTCATACTCAGTTAAATACCACTGGACAGGAGGAAGGACATTTGTATTCACAGTAATAAAAACACAATACATTATAAATTACATTTGTTAAAATAATGTACCTGAACTCGTTGACCCAAATCTTGTTCTTTAAGCTGTGAAAGTAAATATGTTTCATTAAATAACAGAAATGAAATAAAGCATTTCATATTGCTTCAAATCCACAAAAAATGGATTTGAAGGATTTTTAGGAAAGGTATAGTATATGTAAATAGTATTATTATAAAAAACTAGTAATACTAGAAAGAATGATTAAATACATCGAAAACACAAAATGTGTAATAAAAATAACAACAAACAGATAATGTATGAACCAGTAGTTGTAAAAAAAAGTGACTTGATCAGTACTTAATTGCCGTTGATGGTGATAAATGGACCGTTCAAACCATGCAGGGGAAGGTTTGTGCGTACCTCTTGCCAATGATCTGTGCGTAGGTTTTCACCAGGTAGTCTGAGATGTTTCTGCCTGTCAGGTTCTGTAGTGTGTCCGTTTCACTGATCTTCCTCTACACACACACACACACACATACACAGAGAGCACTCTCAGTATGTCTGCTTCTATCTAGTTTATGTGGCAGAGACAGACATGTACCTGTGGGTGTGTGTGTGCGTGCGTGTGCGTACCTGGGGCGGTGGGAGGCCCCCGGCCCCTGGTGGACATTCGGGTAGCATCTTCTTGCGGCCGTCACAGCTGCACTCACACAGCGGCGAGGGGTTCTGCATGGTCCAGTTCCCCATGCTGAACATGTCATGCACGGCCTGGGGCACCTCCGAGAGTGACCACTCGCCCTGTGCGTCTGGCAAGGCCAGGCACGGAGCATCACTGCTGGCCAGAGATGGACAATTGCACCATCAATGCCATGCCGTCATGGTAACATGTTAACTACTAAGTCAATGGTACAGTACAATCACGACCTGTTAGGTGTACTGTTATGTGAATGAATGGCAGATAATGCTAATGGCATTGTACAGTTATGGAGAGCATTAAGATAGTGAGCTCATTAGAACACCAGAGAGAACCGTGCATTAGTGAGAACCATGAGGTAAATGCACTCACGGTATAGGTTCTCCTTCCATGCAGCGGGTTCCAAACCCTGGCTCATCCATCAGAGCTCCCAGCAGTTTGTTGGTGTGACTGTCCTCAGGTGCGTCATTACTGCAAATTTGAAATAGCTTGCATTTACCAGAAATCAAATAGAAGCGCTCCAATGATTTAGACTGAAGATAGCATAAATCAGGCTTATGTAGAAAAGTATTATTGTTTGGACACACACACACACACAGTACAGTAGGCCTATATATGGATCACCATTTTAGAAACAGTATTGTTATTATATAATCATTCTTATAATCTCCCACTGTCAATAAATATTAAGAGGTACACACAATTAAGATACACACAGATGGCCAAACAGGATCTTGGTCTCACCTGATGAAGGTAAACTGTTCTTCGTACATGCCAGGCTGGAGGGCCAGACTAGGATACTTTCCAAACGGAGGAACGATGAGGCTGAACACCAGGGCAATACAGACAAACACAGCCGGTAGAACAATCTGGAAAACATACTCACTGTTAATACAAGAAAGGCCATGAACTCAACTATAACAATAATATGTAGTGTGATTTATTGAAATATACAGGACACATTTTTTCAAGCCCTAGAATAGCACTGTCTTGACAACTGATTCAAGACTCAACAAACTGATCTGAAAGCTGTAGACATAATAACACTACGCCACTCCTCTAAAAGGAGAACCGTAAAGTCGTACAGCTACGCTAATGTGATACAGTATGTGTATTGTGTCAGTGTACCTGAGCAAAGAAGCCTTTTCTTGAACGACGGGCGTACAGGAAACGCTTCCATAGAAGAGCGACAAACTGCTGCCTCGTCAGACTCCAGCCCTTCACCTGGTACGAGCCTTTACCGTCTGCCCCGCCTAGCCAGTCTGTCTCACGTGACTCTGGACAGTGAGGAAGGCAGTACACCAAGATGCGGTCATGTATTGACTCAAGGTCAAATTGTATTGGTTCAAACACACGTTGGTAGGTTACGACCAAGACACCTAGGAGTGAGAATGACAGCAACCCTGCGCAAATCACCTTCAGAGTCGTTGAACTCAAAGCTGTCGTCCTCAGTGAAAGGTTTCAGGCAGCTCTGATGGTCTCCAAAAGCGTGGCGGCGGCGAGATCTGGATGGCAACACGCCATCTATAAGCAGGAGGTGGAGTGGGTTATGTTAATTCTAATGGGCTGCTTCCTTTCAAGGCTATTCCGTTTGTAATCTGTTAACTAACACAAAATGTGTTGTGTGCTGTAAGTGTTCTTTCTTGACATTTTATTTGAAAGTCACGCATAGATGATGTCAATTTGCCTCACCTGAGAGCTCAACTGCATCCACCCCACTGTCCTCGGCCACCTTCAGGAAAATCTGAAACGATTTGTGAGAGGCAACTTGTCAAACACCTGATTCGCAGCAGCACATGCTGTGTGTTAGGAGGATGCTTTCAAGCATCTCACAACACAGCATCATACTGTACGGACACTCAAACAGGTCTGGTTGAGCCTAGTGTGTTGAGTTTCCTCCATACCTCCTCCAGTGTTGTGTCAGATATGCCATAGCTGGAAATGCCCAGATCTGTGAGGCGGTCGTCGATCTCATGGAAAAGTTCCACGAAGGCTCCGTCTTTGGCCGACTGGTATGGCAGAACGTAGGTGATCTCGTGGCCCAGGTCTTCCACCAGGCGGGCCTCAGGGACATGTTTGAAGATCACGTTGGAGATGAGGGACACATCTGGAGATATGATGGGGCGGGGAGAGGAACACATGGTCAGAAACAGGTGGCTTCAGCTTTAACAAAACGTCTTGCTATTGTCCTCTTGAAGTCTACCAAACATAGGTCCTGAGGTTTAAGGGTTGCGTGATTTGTCATACCGATGGTGGTGGTTTCACTCTCAGGTTCACTGCCCAGTCCTGCGTCTGAACTGCTCTCTGACACGTTGTCCTCCTAAACACAACACAAGCACTTCAGCAGAGGAGCAGCAGGGCAAGAAGAAGGATCTAGCGTTATTCAAGTATCTAGCGTTATTCCACTGCCAGTCCCCACCCACCTTCTCTCCCTTCTTGCTGTAGGACACGGTGCTGGCAGAGTTCCTGCAGGATTGCAGAGACAGGTCGCATTCTCTCTTCACCAGGGTCAGGTAGTAGCCTGTCCCCAGGTGGGTCTTCAGGAAGAGGGAGGAGCCCACACAGCACAGCTTGCCGTGGGAGATGATGGCTATGCGGTCGCCCAGGATGTCGGCCTCGTCCATGTGGTGTGTTGACAGAATGATGGTTCGTCCTGATAGAGGCAGAGGACTTCAAAGCTAGCCAATATAACATCATAGTCCATTACATGTAAAGTAAGAGATTTGAAGTAACTCTGCGGTAAACAGGAGTTTCACTGGCTTTACCTTGTCTGTATTTGAGCAGCAGGTCCCAGATGCCCCTGCGTGCATAGGGGTCGACCCCAGCTGTAGGTTCATCCAGGATCACCACCTTTGAACCCCCGACGAAGGCCAGTGCCACCGAGAGCTTCCTCTGCATGCCTCCTTAAAACACCACAGAGCCAACAAGGTCATGTGATTAATGGCTAGTCAAATATAAAATACACATGTATGTGAAATAAGATGCTGGTTTAAAATTAGCCATTGGAGTTTCTTCAAAGATACATATCTTGGGGAGGCTAACCTTTAACACACTAACACTTTTTTTTTTACATTTTTCTTCATGTTTGTAGTTAAATCACCCCATCTGATTCAATAGAGCTGCATCAGTCTTTTAAATAACCTGCGGAATGTCTGCATATTAGAGACTTTTACAGCAGTGTGTGTTTAAAAAGAAGGCCAGCTCACCGGACAGTGTGTTGGAGCGGGACTTGCGTTTGTGGGGCAGTCCGATGTCGCTAATGATCTGCTCCATCTCTGCCTTCACCTTGTCCTCTGACAGCCCCTTCAGACGGGCGTAGAACCAGATGTGCTCCTCCACTGTCAGCCTGGTGCAGAACACACACAACAGTGATCACAGGTTCTTCCTCAATGTATGATCAATTGTCAGGTGTTCATTCTGATAATAGCTGAAAAAGGAACATGACCAATCAAAGATGATTCAATCCTCAATAAATGTAGGTTGAATATAATTAGCAGCTAGCATGTTTGGACTTCTTCCATCAATACGAGGTACAAGATCTGCATTATTGGGACTGACGTCCACTGAACATGTGCAATGTCCACTTACATGCTGAAGAGGACGTTGTGTTGCGGACACATGCCCAGGTTCTGTCGGATGGTGCTGAGCTCAGTGCGGATGTCTTTACCAAGGATGTACGCTGTACCAGAGGTGGGTGGGAACAGCCCCGTCAGGATGGACCTATCAGTAACCAGGAACACAATCTTTCAGATTTTTCAGGTCCAGGCTCTGTCCCAATCACACATTGTTTGCACTTAATTTCTATGGTATTACTGTTTTAGCAGTCTCTATTGAGAACAAGAGGCTGATCCTCAGCTCTGTTCTTATTCAGTTCTGCGGTCATAAGACCATAATGTATCTTACATTGTGGTTGTTTTGCCAGCTCCATTGTGTCCCAGGAAGGAAGTAATCTGTCCTTCATAGAATCCCAGTGTCAGCCCATCAACTGCCAGCTTGTTGCCATTGCTGTAGACCTTAACGAGGTTCTTAATGTACACACCTGGCTCGATGTGCAATGGCTCTTCTTCAATACACACTGCTACAGAGAGAGACAGGCCATAACGTACATATCATAGTTCCTGTGCCCCAATCTGTAAATGTATATGGTAGACTAGAGCCTTTTCTATAAGAAATAAATAAACATATTTTCTTCTTTTTTTACCTTCAGCATTGCCCTTCTTTCCTTGGGGGGTTGAGATATTCTTGTTTTGCTTCTCCCCACACCAGTAGGACTTAGTGAAGGGGAAATACCATGTTCTGGGGATCCCATACTGGCCTGGAGGGAGAGAAGAGACATTAAATGTACAGTTCCTTTGTGATGTGCATATTGGTCCAGTTTAAAGAGTGAACGTCAAAGTCAATGTGAAAGACATGCACATCACAATGCCAGTCTAGTGCTCAAAAAGGTTCCGATGGTGTGGTCCGACGCAAATGGAGGTTTAGGTGTAATACATTTTTACAGTCAAGGCCATACCCATGGAGTCAACATTGGGGGGTACCAAGTCTGTCAACATAGGACATTTCTATGTCCTATGTTGCCCCCGCCCCCCCACCAATATATATTACGATTACAGCCTTGGTCTGGGTTCACCCATGCTTGTTAGCATTAGGTTAATGCACTGTTTAGACAAAAACAAGCTTTGAGCTGTTTGACCTCACAGTGACTCACCAGGGAACACAGCTTCGATGTACCAGGTCATTATGCCATAGAGCACAGCGTCAAACAGCATGAGGGAGATAGAGGTGGTCAGGTTGTAGCTGTCTTCCTCCATCGGGCTGGCCAACAGGTTGGACCACTGGATGCCCACACCCTGCTCCTCAAACAGGGCAAAGTACTCACAGCCGAAGCCAAACGCCACGGGGGACAGCAGGCTCTGAGAGGGCAAGGAGGGACATGGGGGGAGTTTAGTGAACAGGAAAACCGAGTCCTTGTAAAACACATGAGATGGTATAGAAATATTATCTTCAAAACTAAAAATAAATGTATTCTAAAGTGCTTATGGTTGGAATACCCTGACGGCAAGCAAACATTTCTTTCCCCAGCAACAGGATTTTGTGGACTGTATACTGACACCTAGTGGCAAAACCCATGCACTTGATTATAGAGGTAACCTTTTCTTAAATTATAACAATAATTGAAATGACATATTTCAAACAAAAACAAAAGAGACGATCTACAATACAGTCCCTATAAATGACAGTACATGACAAGGACCTGCTTGCTGTCTACATCTGTTCCTGCGTGTTACGTGGAGCTCGCTCACCACTACAACTTTGGCTCCAAAGCCGATGTAGTCCTGCCAGGCCACACAGAGGACATAGGGAAGGTACAGGGTGAAGTAGATGATTCCTCCGCAGGCGGCAGCTAGGTTGGCCCTGGAGAACAGCGTGCTGATCAGGAAGCACTGCATGATGGTGACCACGCCGAAAGAGCCCAGGAAGAAGAAGACCACGCCCGGGTCGCTGTAAGGCAGCAGGTTACCCATCTGATAGACAGAGAGAGAGATCGCTTGTCAGTTCAAATACTCCCATGTCCATTCATAAATAATGAGCTTGTGTATGATTCTATAAACAGATATCTGCATATGATTGCAGTATCTGTATGTAACTGCACAAGATGCTGGTATCTGAAGCAAAGTGTGCTGGTTTCCATTTGTAGTCTGTTTGTAGCATTGACGTATCTCGTTTGAGCGGGCTTTGGTTGAGAGCTGATACAGGGTGGAAAGCTAAAGAGGTAGAAAACATTGGCTGAGAAACTAACACGTCTGGCTACAATTTGGTTTTTTAGTTATTTCTTTAATTATATATATCTGCATTCATATGCAGATATCTGTTTATAGAGATTCGTCAAACTCAACACCAACTTCATTCTGGCGTCTCAAGTTGCTCGAGAGGAAGTCTTGGCCTGAATATCATATTTCCAGATATCCGCTGGCTACACTGGAACCCAGAAATATTTGCCCTTGCCCGCCAAATTATGTTCATACGTGTGTGTGTGCGTGCGTGCGTGTGTTCCACGCCCACCTTCAGTATGGTGACCAGCAGGCCGGCGCTGATCAGCAGTGGGATGAGGCTGCTGATGAACCAGCTGAGCCACAGGATGCCGTTGTTCAGCCCCATGATCCTCATGGTCTCCTTCAGCCGCGCCTCCTTCTCGTAGACCACGCCCTTGATGATGATGGCCACCGAGTACATCCAGGCCAGTGTCATGAACAGCGGCATGGAGCGGCTCATCACACGCAGGAAGCTGAGGGCGGGCACATGAGAGATTATGAGAGTTATGTGACTTACGTGTTTTATTATCCCTCGTGAAGTCCTTGACAATATAGTATTTGGCCACACGGCGGCGCCATCTGATTGTGTATGATTTTGTGTGTTTTTTAATTGGCATTGATGTGTGTATTTATTTCTGTATTCATTATTTCTTTATGTATTTGTGTTGTTTTTTGTGCCTTTTAACCCTCCTGTTGTCCTCGGGTTTCAAACACACACCTTGTTGTGTCAGCAGTGCACATCATATGTCTGTGTAACCTGTAGAATTAGGTTTAGCGCCTTCTATCTGCCACAAAGAGCTAGTGATTTGAATCCTCTCTACCTAGTACATTAATCTCCCTCTTTCTCTCCCTATCCACCCCCATAGCATGTATCCATCCCTCCAGCAGAGGGGGGTGTTCTTACATGTCGTCTACATAGCAGGGGTAGGGCATTTGCTGGACGTAGATGCCAGTTTTCTCCTTGGTGCCGGTGATGGCCCGGATGATTCCTTGCTCTATCACGTCCTGCAGGTAGGAGAAGCCCCCCCAGACGTACCTCAGGTCTTCAAAGGGGTCTGCCCTGGGACCAGGGTCCCAGTATCTACAGCACGGAATATGAGTGTTAGGAGTACAAGGAGTATGCTCACTTTTTTCTCCCCCACAAAGTGTCTCTTCTGCAGCTGTACAGTAATAGCAAGAGCATTGGCTCACTAATTATACTTGATAATGTTAGCATACATACAACTTTATACTGGTTTACCAAGGTGTCATGGAGGGAACAGGTTACAATGAGTGCTTGCCAACTAACAGGTTAGGTGTCTGCAGGCCCTCACCCGTCCTTAATCTTGTTGGTCCTCTCCACGTTGTCGATGTCCATGCGGATCTTGTAGTTGACGTTGGGAGGCAGGTCAGTGCTGTTGCCGTGGGTGATGTCGGGAAACACGATTCCAGCCCAGAACTTCTGGTTGTTGAGGAGACCCATAGACTTGTTCACGAGACGTTCCTCATTTGCAACCGGCTCCAGCTTGTCCAAGTTCACACACTGTGGGATATTTTTTCATAGAATTAATGTTTATTATATTTATTTACTTTAACAAAGAGTGTCTTGTAGTAACTGATTTAGAATTAGTACATCATTTTAAGTCGCATTTTGATAAAAGTGTAGGCTAAAATGATGTAGTTGATGTTGTGACGTGTTTAGGCCACTCCCGGTAAGTTCTATCCATACATGCATGACATTCTTCACAGTTCCCAAATGGCCATAACACACTTTCAGTTTACAGAAACAACGGTTTCGGTTGAAAAGGTTTTTTCCTCTTCAAGTGTGACGTCTATTCATTCAATGTGTCAGCAAATGATCTGTCTTGTGACATGTTCTGATAGCTTTAGACATGGTCAAGGATGTCTGTGGTAAGTTTGATGTCAGTACCACAGACGCCTGATGTCCTCAGTTCAAAAGTTAGACATGAAGACGTTCCACTTTTCAGAGGATTTATTTTAAATCAATTTAAACGATTCACTGTGGAAAGAGACAGAGCAAATGTAGGACATAAACTGGTAGATGACATACTGTATGTACAGTACAAGGTCACTTGCAAAATGTCATGTCATGTTGATAGGTAGAAAATCAGTAACTTATTTTATGTGCGTTTTAAGTAAGTAAGTAAGTAATAAAACATCATCTGGACAGGCAGAATTGCAGATACCAGAGGTACATCACAAAGCACAACCTTCCAATATTTAATTATTATCTATGTTTCATTATATTAGTGAATCACTGGCACTGATAAAAATAATTCCCCATCCATTTGAGTGCAAATCTTGTGGTTCCTCATTTCAGAAACCACAAGACACAAGACAGCTCACACAGCAGATTTAATTTGCTAAGAGAAAGAAGGAACATTTGATTTGAAGGCTGTTAATAACTCAACTGACATCAATGCACAGTCGAGAGGACACTACCAACCATTTACTGTATATCCTATCTTGCCCTAATTAAATAGATTGGAGACCTGTGTAGTGACATGGGCTTCACTGCATGGGCTTATGCATGGGTCTCCAAAACATAAGACATCTATGAAACAATACACTATACACACGTCATACTAAACGGCACTGCATTTAGTATTAGTTCATTTAGATTTTGACAACCTACACACTGTCACATACACACCTCCATGAAGCGTGAGATGGTCTGTATGGCATGATCTGTTTCATTGAAGACTTCTCTCCAGGTGTAGGCAGATCCTGCAGTCCTATTGTCTTCAGATGCCTTGGTCAGGAAGCGCGAGATGTCAGCAACACTCCACTGAGTCTCACTCAGCCGATCGTTAAAGAACGCAGCGCTGGCGTTATTCTGGAGCAGAGTCTGAAATTTGAGAATGGAAGGATATTTGACCCTGGAAAGATTGTGTCTATGCTTGAATCAGTAGCAATGTCAGAGGAACGCTAAAACCTCAGAAGTGATCAGATCTTTTGATAACAAAACAAAACACGAAACTAAAAAATATTTGTTTTAGTTTGTTGCTTTTTATGCTCATTCGGGCAAAGCCTACAAAATAATGAAATACTTGACCACTAGGTGACAGCAGCATTAGGGGAATAAGGAGACTTTTATCAGACAAACAATTACATAATTGGCAAATTACAAGTAATAATTTTCACAACTTGTACTGAACCAGATATTGCACATATTGCACATGTGGCTTACGACATTTCCTTTGTGATGTGAACACAACTCCAGAAAAACATTATTTTGGTTTGGTTTGGTAATCAATGATATTACTTAATGTCTTACTTAATGTCTAATGGTGTTATGAAGCATTTGTCTATTTCTTGTTCTTAACCTGTAATTAGTTTCCCCTTTGCTTTGACTAAACTGTCACTGTCACGATATACACTATTACGATGGCATAGCACAAAGGCATCAAACAATAACCTAACAAAGCTGTGAGACAGTGATCTGTCGCATTGGTATCCCACAAGCTTAAGAACTGTTTCTGTGTGTCATGTCCTGCCTTTGGAAAGCCTCAGAAAACATTTGATTTGTGCCTCTGTAAAATGTCAGATAATTACAGTTTATTCACAGAGACACCAGATTACTATCTTCAAACTCCCACATGGACAGGAACATTACAGATTACAGACTAGGCATCTCTATCTTTCCCCATCCTAGTCAGTGGGTGTATGTAAAGAGTAGGGGTATGAATATTCAAATATACATTTGACTGTGTACTGCTTCCTGGTGCATGTGTGTGTGTGTGTGTTTGTGTGTGTACCACTCACCCTGACCAGGTCCATCTCCTCACTGTTCTCCATGAAGTTCCAGATTTTAGGTCTTAGCTCATCCCACATTCCGCCAAGGTCCCTCAGCACTCCCAGTTCCTGAAACGTTTTATTCACCTGGAAAACGTGTGGGATTAAATCATCCATATTGAATAATACCTTAATGTAAGACTTCGAGTGACAAGCAAGATTTGCTGTCAAAAGCAAGGACTCCCCATCCTTCCCCCAGCACCGGCTGGTGACGTACCTCATGAATGATCCTCTGAGTGGCTGGTGTGTCGGGGGTGTACAGGATCTTTCCCATCAGCAGAGGCTTCAACGCCCTCCAGATCATTCTGGAGATGGGGCTGGACTCCAGGCTCCGCATCATGTTGTTACAGTAGGGAGCTGGAAACACAGGCAGCAAAAATAACTGTTACAAACACTAGGAAGCACAGTTTCAGTGTCAGGTTTAATTCATGAATATCTTGCAATGGTTTTACCCTTACATGTACAATATGGCCTACAAGGGTCATGCTAATGTAATGTAATGTTCTGTAGAGGAGGTGGTCAGTACATTGGGTCAAACTAGCGGCGTGCCCGAGATACTTACTGGAGGAGTTGTCGTACACGGAGGCCGGTTCGCTGTCGCTGTCGTTGCCGTGGTTCCCGAACAACGCTTTGTAGTTGTTGTCTTCATACCAGTTGAGAGACTTGATCTTGAGGCCGCCCCCTTCTGGATGGCCGCAGACAATACGTGACACTGCCTGGTACATGAGGTTAGGGGATCCAGCGGCGTCTGCAGTCAGGTACTGTATCTCCTTACGCATATCTCGCCAGCTCTTCATACTGGCCAGCTGACCCACACACACACACACACACATAATGTAATGAGTGTAAAAATACAGATACACTGGACGGCTTATCCAGTGTCTGGTCACTGACATGCCGTTATGATACACGTGAGACAATTAGCTTTGTAAATGTACCTGTGTATTCAGGTAAGCCGCCTGTGTAGTCAGGCAAACAGTTACATTAATCTAACTGAAATATTTACTTATAAGGCTTATTTATAAGCCTTCATCCCATTACAGCGGATTAAAGCGTATGATAACGTGGAGACACAGCTCGAAGGGTTCACAGAGGTTACCACATGGCAAAGAACTTGACTCCATCTGCTCCATCTGCCCCCCCCACCCACTGACACACACACACACACTTATGTCATAAAACTTGTGATCATACCAGAATGAGAGAAAGAGGGATTTTTGTTTCTATGGCATAAAACAATGGGAGGGAGTGTGTGTCACAGAGAAACGAACACAGGGCACGTGAGAAAATAACTGGGAGAAGAGCAACGTAACAGAGGGAGGGAGGAAAGAGGAGGTGAGGGATGTGGCTGAAACAGGACAGGAGCTGGAAAGGAGAGGGAGGGGGGAGGAGAGAGGAGAGATGTAGAGAGAGAGAACAAAGAGAGGTTACTATCGGTCACTGCTCTTCTCCGCTGAAGGCAGAAATAGCTCAGAATTACAGAGGCCGCTCATGGTTATGCTTGTCCCAGATCAGTCTGCACAAGTCAAACAAACCAAAGATGTTGTCTTACACACACACACACACACTCAAACAAGGCCAGAATCCAAATGAACAAAATGCATGCGTTGTATGTAAACACACTGTACACACGCACGCAGTTACTAACACATGCACATACTAGCTGTGCTTCGTTTGGTGGTTTGGTTATACTGCTGGTTGCTGTGGATGTTTAACTTTAACCAGTTGTGACTTCTGTTCGGAAAGGAGATATTCTCTGCGTTTAAGTACAGTGGACTGCTGCCTATCAGATGACACATAGACAAACTCCCTGAGAGTTTTCATTTGCAACTGAGCCTTAAGCCACATCATGCTTCTTTGTTCTCTCACAAAGTCACACAGGCATGTGTGTGGGTGTAGGTGCCTATTATTTCTCACCTTTTGTGGCAAAACATGGACTGCCACTTTTATTTAAAGCTTGTGTCAGCATGTAGTGTGTGCATGAGTGTGTGTATGTGTACATCTCTGTTCACGTGCACGTGTATACTGTATGCACAAGGCAATTTGTGTATGGATGTAAATGTGCGTGCACAGGAATGACCGAAAGACAACTCGTTTGCCTGTTTTCTTTCTGCCTTAGTCATGGGACAATCCTTGACTAAGGCTAATGGGTGTGTGTGTGTGTTTGCCGGGTGTGTGTCAGCTTCCTCAAGGGAGTCGTTTATGTGAACAGAGGTGACTAGGTGAGTAATTTGAAGTAGAAACACACACACACAAACACACACACACACACACATTCAGACAGGCTGGCAATGCAGGCAGGATTGTCCTGCAGTAACCTCCTGTTCCTCAGCCTGGTTTGGGGTTATTAAAGTTCATCTCTCTGCTCAGCGTCTCTCCCAGCTCTTAGCCAGCTCACCTCACAAACCAACAGCACATGGGTAGTATAATGCCATTACACTAGTAGCTGCCTACAATATTATGCTAAACATGAAATGAGGTTTGAACTGAGGTTAATCCATCTCATGGTAAAAAGAAGTGAGTTATGGCAGAATGCGATTCTATGAATTGGTATTGGCTATGAAGGAGGGAAAGATATTGGTTAAAACTTTGAGTGAAAATGAGTGTAGACTGCTAATATTTAGATGTTGAACCATGACCTGAAAAGAGGACAACTTTCATGCCAGAAGTATCTAATTTCCATGATTAAAAAGCCTTCCACTAACCTGCCACTGATGCTAAGGTAGTTAAGATAAACCAACACTCAGAAGATAACTATTACTGACAGCTCACGGAAGCAGTGCTGTACAGTACTGTAGTACTGCTCATCTCTACTTTAACCCAGTATGGTATATTCCTAAATGTAGACGTTAATTGTGTTCCACTCAATTAGAAGCATCCTTAATGAAAGCCTTAGGATAAGATGCTGTAATGGCACAGGAATGAGTCTAGCTCCAGATTATTAGCGTTCAAACCTGTGGACCAGTTTAATCTTCTTAAACACACAGACACAGGCAGATGGAGAGACACACTGATGTGCAGACAAAGGTAGAGACAGACAGACATTATGACAAACACACAGACAGACACAGTACATAACGAGAGATTAACCCCGTGATGAACTCAGAAATGTCGTATTTGGCCACTCGGCGGCGCCATCTGATTGTGTATGATTTGTGTGTTTTTCAATTGTCATTGCTGTGTGTACTTATTTCTTTATTAATTATTTCTTTATGTATTTGTGTTGTTTTATGTGCCTTTTAAATCTCCTGTGTGTAAACTGTAGAATTAGGATTAGCGCCTTCTATCTGCCCCAAAGAGCTAGTGATTTGGGTCATTTTGACCCTGAGGACATCACGAGGGTTAACAGTAACACCAATTCGTGGCTCATTAAACTCTCATAACCTGTTGACAAGTAAATGACACATGTTAAAAGGTACTCTCTTCGGTTGTGTTGAAGCACCACACATTTCTGCCCAGCTTGTTGCTTGTGTTTGAAACACCAGACTACATGAAACTATACATGAAAGTTGACATGGATATACAGGGAGGTGTAGACAGTAGTTTGTGCCTATGAAGCTCTGTTGGGGGATGGTGGGTAAAGAGCAACAAAAGCCACTCAGGTGTGAGCAGGGCATTCATTCCTTACTGTTAAACTGAAGCAACAATGGTTTTGTAATTCTAGCACAAGGGATAAGGACATTCAACAAGAAAATATGATACACTTTAATTCCTGAGACAGTCCAGTCTGGAAAATCCCTATTTGTTTGGCCTACGATAAGCCCTGGAATTAATAAACAAGCTATGTTCTGCTAGAGTAGATGATCGCAGGTTTGTGCATAAAGGTTATTGGAGTTCAGTTCTCCCCTTTGCCACATTTATGATACTGTATCTCATATAGCAGCATATCTGAGAATAAACAGCACATAATCCACAGGAGTGGCTGTGGCGCTTTTGAATGCTACACCCAACAACTACTTCATTTAAAGTTTTATTTTACAGCTCCAATGAAAGTTGTGCATGAGAAATGGAAAATAATATGAGTGGGGCTTAACAGAAGAAGCTGACTTGCTGACACACAGGCAGTAAACATCTCTATCTCTCGCTCTCCCTCTCTCTCTCTCTCTCTTTTTCTCACACACACACACACACACATGCACACACACACAGTTATGCCCCTGCTCTGCTAAGTTGGCAAAAATACTAGATCTAGAACAGCTGGGTCTGTGTGAATGCGCGTGTGTGTGTTTGTGTGTGTGTGTGTCCTGCCTTCAAATTCCCCTCTTTCTACATTCCAGTCTGACACCTGACTTGTGTGTGTGTGTGTGTGTGTGTGTGTGTGTGTGCAAGCATGTGTGCACATACGCATGTGTTTGTGTGGGCATGGGTGCATGTGTTGACCTATATATGTAAATGTTTGTTTGTTGTTTGTTGTGTTTGTATGCAGTTATGTAGTGAGGTGTGTGTGTGCGTGTGCGTGTGCGTGTGTGTGAGCTTACCTCCACCGTGAGCGCACCCAGGCTCTCCAAGAGTGAGTCAGTCGCCACGGAAACATCCCGAACAACCTTGGGGTCTGATCTGACATCCTTCTGTAAGACACACAACATGCCTTTAGGCTCACCGGTATACGATGGTGGTCTCGATACAGATATATAAACTCTATACAGGTCTAACAGTAGGGGAAAACTCATAACACTGATAACAATATGTCATTTATACTCATCATGAGGGGGAGATGAACAAAAAAGGAGAAAGTTCAGCAGGTCAAAGTGAGTTTGACCTGCAATGTTCTAACACAGTGGCATGTGTTTGTGTTCTCGCCTGTCATTGTCTGTCACTAACAGAGCACATGGTGTTAGAGAAGACAGAGAAGGCTTCTGAGGGAAAGAGAGAGAAAGAGAGAGAGAGAGAGAGAGAGAGAGAGAGAGAGAGAGAGAGAGAGAGAGAGAGAGAGAGAGAG
>JAODUG010063047.1:0-14260 GCA_027564795.1 Aphredoderus sayanus
TATGAGCAGAGAGACTGGAGTGAACATTATTATTCCAATATCTTTGCTATGAGTGTTCATAGGTGAGTAATAGTAGTTGACTAAAATTGTAAGTAACAGTAACAACACATAACAAGTAAGCATTAAGTTGGTGATCTGACAAAGCATTGATTATACCTGCTATACAGTCGTGTGCAATTTATTGTCGGAAATACCAACAAGCATTCGAAGCCTGTAAAATGGTATTCGGGCCAGCCCTACTATTCATTGAGAATGTTGGGGTGTGCCAGCTGGAAGTCTCACTTACAGTACGAAGTAAGTTTAGCTAATTATTTGACTATTAATCAGCCAATGCACTTTTCACTTCTCAATGGTGCGCCTTCGCCAATAATGTTTTCATCTTTGACTTGGGAAATGATAATCCATAGCCTGTTAAGACAATGCATACTGTACGTCTTATTGATATTATCCAATACTTTTCTGTAGGCTACTTCTGCACACTAGTTTTTGCCATCAGTAGTGCAGCGCATATCGCTGTTGCCATTTCAATTACATTTAGAAGCTGCTTGCTTCAAAATACTGTAGGCTACTAATGTTAAGATGGACTAAGGGCCCGCTTTGACCACTCTGCTTTGTTGTTGTCTTGTCACTGTTTTACATCAATGTGCCTCCGTGCCACAGTGCTAGGTCACATTGAAACTGAGAAGTGCTTACCAGCTTGAAGCGGTTGGCCTTTCTTTGCGTTGCGGGGTTTTTCCATGGGGAAGAACACGCCCTCCCTGCTCAACGCCACCACACGCCCATCAGCCAGGGGGATTATGGGTAGGTCTCTGAGGGTCTGCAGGATGCTGTCAGCCTCGCCGTAGCCGTACTCCAGAGCGCGGAAGTTACACACCAGGAGCCTAGCCAGCTGCCTCAGGCCGTCGTCTAGGAGACAGGAGTGGCTGGTCAATACAACAGCAACTGGGAGACATGTTGCCTTAGAAACAAGCACGCAAACACACACCCTGACAGATGCCTCCTCCCTGCATCAGCTCCTTGGCCATGGCTGTGGTTACCGTGGTGACGTCGGACCCACTCAGGTGTCTCACGCCCAGGTGCGTGAGCAGAGAAATGGGCGGGGCCGGGCACAGGCCCGGGTGCAGGTAGGCCAGCGACAGGTGTCTGTCCAGCTCCTCCTGGCCAATCACGTCGCGGATCACAGCGTCCTGACATATAGCCACCTGGGAGGGCAGCTTGTACACAACGCCGCCGTCTGGCAAGAAGAGGCAAGGCAGTGTGCAGGCTAGTGTCTCGCTCTGATAGCTACGGCAGTGGAAAACATAGCTCCAGATAGATGAGACTATGGCTTACAGAAGAGTATGCTGCAACTAAACTAAAACATCTGGCCAGAAATAATGGGTGACATAAAATCACACACTGCCTAACGTGCCTTTGGACAGTAGAGTTGAGATAGCAACATGGTACACTACGTTTATAGATGCTGTACCTGAACTACGGGTGGGTAGAAAGGCTTTGCCCTTTAACAGCTGTATAATCCGCATGGCAACGGGCTTGAAGAAGTCCAGCACCTCATCAGGCAGAGGGACAAACTGCAGGAAGTGGCATAAGCCGCTCAGCCCGCTGAATTCTGGGTGAGCCTTGAACAAAGAGACATCAGACAATAATGATAATGATGGTGATATAGTGGAAACTGCTACGTTAGAACGTCTGCAAAGCCCCATGTCTTACAGAGAACACATCCATGGCCTTGAGGAAGAGCTGGGGGATCTCGGAGCGTAGCCACTGGTTCCATGGGCTGTCCCTGTCCAGGTCTTCTCGGGAGGAAGGGATGTCAAAGTCACCTGGACGGGAATAGCAGGTCAGGTGACATTGCTCCGCGCATGTAGCCACGGCCACAACTGTGTTGCTTCTCAGACCTTTTTCAACATCTGACTTCATACAAGTCCCAAGCACTGTTTAGGACTTGTTTTGATACCATAACACAATGTAGTGTGTTAGGTAACAGTGCCTTAATAACAAACAAACAAACAACCAACCATGAACATATAAAACTGCTGTGTGTACATGTTGTTAAAAGGTCCTAATAATATATAATATAATTCAATAATAAAGACTATCTTGCTGTTGCTGTAAATGCTCTACAGTGTTCCAGGGGCTCTTCTCACCTTGGATGATGAAGCGGAAGCCAAAGCTCCGCAGGGGCAAGAAGGCAAAGACGGGCTGCTTCTGAGGCTGTCCTCCGGCCTGCTCTGCCCCGGTGCCATCATCCAGCTGGAAGGCCAGGGCCAGCTCCGTGGACTCCACGTCCACCTTGATCTGGAGAGCAGCCAGAGCACAAGCTTGTCTCTACAGGTCTGTAGGAATACACCTACATGGCCACAAGGCCAGACGTGAGACTGACATGGAGCTCCTTCCCCCAAGCCACCAGACTCCTGATGTGTCTGAATCCTACATCCTCGCCTGTGCACATCTGACACACATCCAGGCCTATCTATGTATCTATACAGTACATATAGTGTGTATTTATTTAGTGTGTACATGCAAAAATACGTATTTCTGTGTATATTCCTTGTGTGCATTTTTTCATTATATATTTATTTTATCAATATGAATAATTCTAATAGTCTGTGTGGAGTAGCCAAAATGCATGTCATTCTACATTTGTACATGCACTATGAGCGTGTACAAGATGCATGTACATTGTACAAGCATCTTTGAATCTTGACTTGTTCGCTGTTCTATGCAAGCAGGCTGCAGGTAATGCTAGCTTCCTGCGTGGAGGCAGATGGAGAGACAGGGCATGGCGGGAAGGAAGAACGCTGTAGAGGAAACAGATGAAGGGCCACACCTCCCTGACAGCTCATTAACACCTGTCTGGTAGGATGCGTGTGCATGTGTACATGCACTCGCTGGTGTGCTGTGTGTGTGGGTAATGAAAGAGTGTGCATGCGGTCTTGGCAAGGAACAGAGAGAGAGGGAGAGAGAGGGAGGGAGGGAGAGAGAGGGAGAGAGAGAGTGAGTGGGGGAGAGATGGGGGGGAGATTGAGAGAGTGAGAGGGGGAGAGAGAGAGCAGATGAGGACAGGCAAGAAAGTAGATTGTTATTAAATGTAAACCCTGTAAGAAGCCAGACTTGAGACACTCCATCTAAATGTTATTAACACTAGCGTCTACCATACAAGGAGGTGTGTGTGTGTGTGTGTGTGTGTGTGTGTGTGTTACCTTCCCAGGCTGCAGCTGGCTCTTGACAACAAGCCAGCGCTCCGTTCCGTCTGTGTGTTGGACCTCCAGCACACTGTCACTCAGGTCCCGGCGGCTCATCGACACCAACCGCTTCTCAGCCTGAGCAGCAGACACACTCCATCAGTGTGTGTGTTTAAGTGAATATTACTGTGTATTACTGTGTGTGTGTTTGTGTGTGTATACAGTGTGTGTGTTTAAGTGAATATTACTGTGTATTACTGTGTGTGTGTGTTTGTGCGTGTATACAGTGTGTGTGTGTAAGTGCGTATTACTGTGTATTACTGTGTGTGTGTGTGTGTGTGTACAGTGTGTGTGTTTAAGTGCGTGTGTGTGTGTGTACAGTGTGTGTGTTTAAGTGAATATTACTGTGTATTACTGTGTGTGTGTGTCTGTGTGTGTGTGTGTACAGTGTGTGTGTTTAAGTGAATATTACTGTGTATTACTGTGTGTGTGTGTGTGTGTGTGTGTGTACACAATGTGTGTTTTTAAGTGCGTATTACTGCAGTGTAACCAATCAGTCTTGCGTTTTGTTAAGAAAGATGGGCACCCAGGGCAACACTGGCCTGGAGGCAGTCTGCATTTCTTTCTGACACACCGTAAAACATACAAATTCCTCCAGTTACTCTCCCTCCAGTTCCTCTCCCATGGAGATCGATAACAAAAGGGTTATCGTACACACAATTAATGTATGTGTGTGTGTGTGTGTGTGTGTGTAGGTGAGAGAGAGAGAAAAGAGTGAGATTGTTTGTGCAAATACTGTGTGTAATACTGTGTGTGTTTGTGTGTGTGTATAATGTGTGTGTCTTAAGTGTGTATTACTGTGTATCACTGTGTGTGTGTGTGTACAATGTGTGTGTCTATGTGTGTATTACTGTGTATTACTGTGTGTGTGTGTGTGTGTGTGTGTGTGTACAATGTATGTGACTAAGTGTGTATCACTGTGTGTGTGTGTACAATGTGTGCGTCTAAGTGTGTATCACTGTGTGTGTGTGTACAATGTGTGTGTCTAAGTGTGTATTACAATGTGTGTGTGTGCGTGTGTGTACCTGACTGTAGATGGCTATGGAGCGCAGGCGGTGCAGGAACAGCAGCAATGAAGGGTGCACGTCATGGAAGAGGTTCCTGGTCTTCTGGCTCTCTGGGCGCAGCGGCAGGCAGATCTTAGTGGTCCAGCTGTAGACAGGAAGCAAGCTAACTCACAGCTCACACACACACCACTGGCCTGTGTGTAGACATGACACTACCTGCACTGGGCCAGGCCGCTGGCGTCCACGTCCAGGGGCCTCTCGTCCTCCTGCCAGTGAGGCAGGATGTATCCCATGGGGCCGCAGTTCTTGTCGAAGAGCAGGTGGAAACCGTTGGAGTGGATCTCGGGACAGTCGGTGACCTTGAACACGGACTTGAAGCCGATGCCCTTCTGACCTGGGAGGACGGTGATGTGGACGTCAGCCTAACAGCCAATCAGAGCTGTGCTCTGTGGCTGTGCTCATAGCGAGGCATTAGCATGCAGACAGCACACTGGCCTGACCCATGTGGGAGAAGACGTAACAGGAGCGTTGAGAGTGTGTGCTGGTAGTTATGTTGAGGAAGGCTGTCCCCACTGCCTTATGTGGTGCCAAGTCATACATCCTTACAGGAAGTTACTTCATACAGGGGTGCTAGATATATTGGCTCAATATCAGCGCAATATCATAGCGAAAATGTGGCAGAAAGTATGCAATATCATTTTATGGAGACAATGGAGCCCTAAGAGGAGACATTAGTGGCCAATAAGAATGCCTCCTAAGTAGCTTGGAATTACCGTACCAGTGCAATATGACTAGTTTTCAGAATATAGACACAAATACATACATTTAACCCTCCTGGTGTCCTCGGGTTTCAAACGCACTACCTTCTTCCGCCAGCAGATGGCGCCACCTGCTTATGTTTTGATGGTTTAAATAGACATCATATGTCTGTTTCAGCTGTAGAATTATAATTGGCGCCTTCTTGGCGCATTCTTCACAAAGAGGTAGTGCGTTGGGTCAGTTAGACCCGAAGGACAACAGGAGGGTTAATGGTGTTCAAGGAACATTGTTGTTTTGTTCCCTAGTGGTTCTGCTCCTCCCCCTGTCGTCCTGCAGGCTCACACTGTTCAGCACGCCTGTCATTGTGTGTCGCCATATGGACAGCTGGGGCGTGTGTGTGCTGCACCAACAGCACACCCTGTGCATACAGCACTCACCTATGTATCCGTATTTGTGCTTGCCCTTGGTGCTGCGGCCCACGTCACAGATGGCCCTGACGTTCTTCTCCTGGAAGCCCGTCTCGTTGTTCAGCACGGTCACGCAGTCCCTCTCTACCACGAAGGCCAGCGCAGGGACGCCCTCCGACGCATAGCTGTTGTCGTCAGCGTTCTGGAGAGAGACGAAGAGCGTGTCTGGGAATGCCTCGTGGAACATGCAAACTATGTTTCTGTCCAGCTAGATATGTTTCTCTCACAGAGTCAAAAATGATGGCATGGGATTTTCAACTCATTCATTTCTACAAGCTACAAAACTACAAGCTTCCTAGACAGGTTAGAAGTATGTTTTCAATACAGTGATATTCAAAAGAGGAAGAAGAATGTTTGGGTACTTTTCACCCTGGATGCCATGAGGGACTTGGGTAATAAACAATAGTCTCACAACAGTTCAAGGTGGCTCTAATGCTTTTAAGCCTGTGCTCCACAGAGGTGGTGAGCATCACCTGAATGAGCTCTAGGACAAAGTGTGCATCTTTGCTGTACAGTTCTGTGGACAGGCGGTCCAGACTGCGGCCCAGTCTCTCCTGGTGCACCTTCATCAGCTTCTGGCCCTCTGTGTTCAGCTCAACGCCGATGCCAAACTCAGTTTTCCTGGTGGGGTCAGAAACAAACAGAGGGGCAGGGGGTTGGGATGCACACCCACACACTCCCGACGCTCCTGCCCTCCCCGGCCAGCGGTCGGGCCACACACCTGATGTCGTCCACGACAGCTCTCTGCGGAGATACGCTGCTTCCTGATTGGTCTTCTTTGCTGGAATTGGATGATTCCTCTTCTCCATCCTCCAGGCCTTGGTCTGATTCGCTCTGTGTTTCCCAGGTGCCATTTTCCACATGGTTGTGCTCGGAGGTCAGCTCATAGCGCTCCTCGTCACTGTCCTCCTCCTCCTCCTTGTTGTCCTCGCTGTCTGCTGCAGGTGGAGAGGTGTGTGAGTAGGGAACTAAACGCTAAGGCTATCCGCTAGCATGGTGGGAGGAGCCTCCTGCTGTCACTCACCATGCAGAGGGCTGTGGTGGACCCTGGGTGAGTCGCAGCTGTCCTCCGGACTGTCACTGAAGTTCAGCGCCGACAAGCTACTGCTGGCGGAATCCACCAAGTTGGTCTACGGAGGCGAACAACATTAGACTGTCAGAATGCAGCTAGAATGCTTTACTTAACCCTCCCGCTGCCCTCTGGGTCAAACTGACCCAACGCACTACCTTGTTGTGCCAGCAGAAGGCGCACGGACATTTTACATGCCGCGGTTGGCGCCATCTGCTGGAGCCATAAGGTAGTGCGTTTGCAACCCGAGGACAGCAGGAGGGTTATTAACAGGAATGCAGAGAATGCAGAGGACTATCGGGAGGTGAAGACTGAGTGTGTGTGTAGCTCTGACCTGGTCCACAGGCCCTGTGATGCCCTGAAGCCTGCGTGGGAGGAGCTTGCTGTTGAAGTCCCTCCTCCACTCGGTGATGCCCAGGAGGATGCCCAGCTGGTGCAGGCAGTTCAGGTGGCGTGTGTCACTCTGGGCTGCCCTCAGCAGCACTGCCTTGGACTTGGCCTGGCCCACCACGCATGAGAACGGCTCCAGGAACACCTGGAAGTCACGTGCGCGCACACACACACACACACACACACACACACACAATTGCCATTTTCTTTTCACATTTGACCAACTCATTTTCCAGACCAAAAACGTGTCACTTTAGAACCAACCAGCTACGGACTGCTTCGGACCTATGGTCTGCTAGTTCTGCCTATCCACTCTGTACGGCCAAACACCGCTGTTTGGTGCTCAGATGTCATTTCTGTCAGAAACGTCCAACCATGAAAAGCTGCAAAGGCCTCTGTGAATTGTTGTACCTCAAGCTGTGCTAAATCACAGCACAATTTACTATTGTATTAATATGGTGTGGAATGTCACATAAACAGTGAGCAACTGAAAGGGACAGAAAACAGAGAGTAATGAAACGAAACGAGTCCATCGGACCAGAATACCCTGCTGGTATAATTTCCCTGGCTGGCACGGTCAAATTGGCAGTCAACCCACTCATTCACTGTGCTGCCACTTTATCAGACTCAAGTCAGTGTAAAAGTATAGTGGGAGTCAAAAGATATCACAGATATCAAGGAAACTGATCACCCCCACCACACATTAACCAACGTGTGTGCTAACCTGCTTCAGCAGGCTGTGGCAGGTCCTGGTGGGTATTCGAATCAAACAGTCCAGCAGGAATCGAGCCACAGCACTGTAGGAGGCGTCATCCTCCTGGGCCATGTCTGACAAGCACACACCATGGTTAGGGGCCCTACATTACAACTGTAACAGACACATTCGTGTAATGAATCCCTTCACCGCAGTACCGTCTTTAGCCACTGCTCCTGCTAGCGAGCTGTGCATGTGATTGGCCAGGAGGGCGGTGGGGGCGTTGACCACTCCGTCCGCGACCAATATGGACACCAGGTGGCCCGCTGTGCCAACGGGGTCCAGGCTGGCGGCGGCCTGGCAGAAGAGCTTGTCGCCCGTGTGGGTGGTGATTCTGAGCAGCACCCCTGGAGAGACCTCCAGCACGGCCAGGTCTGTGCCCCCTGAGGTGACGAACCAAACACAAGTCTGTTGACATCCAGCAGTACAATGGTAACCCTCCTGTTGTCCTCGGGTTTCAAACACACACCTTGTTGTGCCAGCAGTGCACATCATATGTCTGTGTAAGCTGTACAATTAGAATTGGCGCCCTCTATCTGCCACAAAGAGGTAATGCGTTGGGTCATTTGGACCCGGAGGACAACTAATAATTAATAGGGAAACATAGCACACGTATTTTAAGATGCCAGACCATTTATCATGGACAAATACTGTGTGCTACCCATATAACGCATAAGGGAAAATATCAATGGACCTACCGCCATTTCTTTCAATGAAGTCCTTGAGGGACTTGTAGATAGGCTTGAAGACCACCTCCCATTGGCTCCACATACTTAAATCTTCCAGCAGGGGGCATGAGAGAAGGCTGGCCAGAGCCTGGTCCCGGGTCAGCTCTCCCAAGAGCCCCACGGACTCACAGACACTGGCGGTGCTGTTAGTTGAAGCCATTTGGAAAGTATGGACAGCAACAGAGGAAAGGAAACAAAGATTGAAGGAGACGTTTTACACCCTTGGGACTAGAGCAGTGGGACACTGTGACCCCACCTGCGGTGCTGGGCAAACAAGGCTGCCTCGTAGAACACCAGGCTGGGAGCCCCGCCACCCAGCATGCTCCTCTGCCGCTGCACCAGGTCCGCCAGGCTGCGCAGGGGGCCGAGGCCCAGGTCACGGCTGTCGGGAACACCATAGTGGTCCCTCAGGGCACACTCGATGTGCTGGAGCTGGGGAGGAGGTAGGCCACGCTTGTTGTTCTGGTCAACCTTCTAGTCAACAGCTATGACTCATACTGCTGCAACAGTGTGTGCGTGTAACAAGTCGTGTAGCAGAACGTGACTCACTGCGTCGGGCTCAGTGGAGGTGAAGGCACCGCACTGTTTAATGAGCTCAAACACATCCTGCCTGCTGGGGCGGAAGCCACAGCCAAACGGCTCTTTGTTGCTCAGGCTCACAGCGCCACCCACTGTCTCCTGAAGCAACTGCGACAACAGGGGAGATAAGATGACACCATCTGCATGCAGGAGTGGTTGTTTTGCCAGTACTCCAGGACAAAGCACAGCATTTATTTCCTCCACCCTGTTATCCTGTCTGATACTCAGACAAGGAACTCTTTGTAACCTCAAGGCTACAGATCCTCCCACGCCTCATTATATGTCTGACACATACAAAGCTGATATATCCTACCTGAACATGTTTGACAAGAAACTCCAGGAATGTTCCCTGTTCCAGAGACAGGAATTCTTTGACTTGGAAGTGTTTAGTCAACTTTTTCTCCAGAGAGGCGATCTGGACCAGGGTGACGGCTGAGTTCTGGCTGGACAGGCTGTCTTTCAGGTACTGCTTCACAGCGGCTGAGGGAGAACAGTGTGGTGACTGTCTGCTAAGCTGTAACCAGGGTGTAAATGCAACAGCACAGTTTAACTACCTTCACTAGGCGGCGGGGCAGTGGCTTTATCTGGGTCTGCCTTGGGGCCTTTCTGTTTGGACGGCTTGTCCTTGGGTACCAGGTCCTGCGGGGCGGCCAGAGAGCCGGCGCAGATGGCCAGCTGGAAGAGTGATAAGGCCAGCCTGTCACGGGACACATGCTGCAGGAAGTCCTGGACCCTCTGAGGAGGAGACCACAGGCCACTGTGAGCCACACTACATGTGATGGGAGGCCATCTCAAATGAATGCACAGGCAGAGAATCAACACATCATTTTGCACTCAAAGAACACGCCGCCTTTAAAGATGATCTTACTGCCCCCTTTTCATATCAACTAGAAACGTAGGAATCTAACATTTACTCTCAAATAGTATCCAATACAAATTGTGTATGTATACATTGCATATATTGTACACATCCTCAAATTGGCGGTCAGAGAACTTATAATATCCATGCACTGATATCATCTCTGATTGAGTTGGTCGACCAATCGGTGTTCCTGTTACTCACCATGGTCATCTTAGGGCTAAAAACCTCAGCCGAATTGGAGTAGACGGCCAGCACTGCATCTGCTGCCGTCATGGAAACGTACTTCCTCCTGAGGTCGGTGCTGCCGAGCGAGGAGAAGTAGACAGGGCCCTGCGCTGGCTCCATCACCGCCCTCTTGATCTTCCTCATCCTCTCCATCACCTCGTCCTCAATCTCCCTCTTGATGGTCTCCTTGGCCGAGTCCAAGATGGCGTGCTCGCAAAGGTTCACCTTCTTTAGGGTCTGGGGAAGAGGATTGTAGAAACTTGTGATGAATGGTTGTATGTATGCTTGGCATGAGGCTAGCTTATGACGGCGTGTCTCACCGCAATGGGAAGGCCCAAGCTGTGTATCCTGATGCCCAGCTCCCAGGGGGTCTCACAGTGGTACTGCTCCGCCAGATACTGCATGAACTCCACCAGGTCCACTTTTGGCTTGTTGCTTTTCTTCCTGAAGATGCGCAGGCACTACACAGGAAACACAATGCATGGGTCAGGCTGTATCCACTGGCAGAGTATCTGGAGACACTAAACTGCCAACGAGTGCTAGGACCACAGGCTTGTCTAATGCTACAATGTCAGGTCCCTGTAATTTCCCCACTAAAAGGGGGAAAGCAAGGCTACTGAGCTGTAGGCCTGTGCCACATGGCCAGTGATGCCGACCCGCAGGATGTCCACGACCCTGATGTTGGGGATGTCATCATCCTTAGTTTGGCTGCTGATCTGGAACAGGCGGTGGACCTGAGGCAGCTTGCACAGGGGGCCCAGGTTGAGCTCCTCGTAGCGATTCTTCTCCTTCAGGCCGGCCAAGGACTGGCCTAGCTCGTGCAGGGTGAGGACGGACGCCACCGCTTCTGTCGACTAACGGGAGGGGGCGGTTATTATGCAATAAAACGTGAAGCATGATGGTAGCGGGATGTGTTGAGGGCTGACCTCTATGAACAATTGGATCTCTGTCAATGTGCGCTCCAGCTCCTTCACCGCCGATATCTGCCATTTCTTAATGCCCGCTGCCTCCACCGATGTCACCTGGACCATCTCACACACCCTGGAGATCACCTGGCCAGAGAAAAGGAAGTGGCTGAACCAGTCAGCTGGCACAAAGGAGCTGCAGGCATGCTTAGAATGTGAATGTGTCATTATACGTTAACTTCAGTATGCAGGCAAATTAAGATTCTAACACAGTTGTCTTGTCGTAAATAGAATCAATACCAAGATACAAACAGGGCAGTGGTTCTCAACCCGTGGAGCGGAACCCCACAGGAGGTCAGAAGACAGTTTTGGGGGGGCTTCTTAACTTATCCTACAGTATTTCACATTTTTCTTAATACTTCTACTACACACAAGTGTACAATCATTAAAGTGTGTACAATGTGGTATTGTGTATACTGCATACTTTATTGCTGCTGTGTTATGGTATGCTAATAAAAGAAGTGGTTCGTAAAGAAGTCTTTCCTTCTCACCTTGTCTTTGGTGACCAGCTCTCCCTGTGCGGCCAGGTCTCGGATCACGTCCTGGGCCAGACTGTTGACAGTATGCAGATCTATCCTCCTGTTCCTCCACCTGGCCTTGGTATCCTCTCCGTCCTGGACCAGGACCTCTGCCGCACGCATGTTGTCCCTGTGGACCTCCCTCAGCTGGCTGTGGTAGGCCTCCGTAAAGACAGGGCTGGTGCCCTCTCTCTGCACGTCCTTCCCCAGCCTCCGCCGTTGGTGCTTGTTCAGGCCGGCCTCCGCCCTGAGCTCTGGGAACTCTGAGGAAGACAAGCGGTTAGGCTCCGCCTGCTCGCTCTCTGGTTTCTTCCACGCATCTTTCCCAGAATTCTTGGGAGCAGCTGTAAAGCAGAGGGACAGCCTGAGCGTGAAATGGCACCGCCTGTTGGCACAGCGTGGTGGCTGGTTAAACGTAGGCCCTGCCCACCTGAGGCCTTCTGGCCCGGAGTCTCGCCTGCCTGTTGTGGCTCTGCGGTGCTTTTCTCAGCGCACATGTCGTCACGCACACACAGGTACCGCCCCTCGTGAAGAGCCTCGCCATACAGCTGAAGGTAGCTGCTCTGGAGCTGCTCCATCGTTGCAGATGGCCTGTGCTCCAGCACCTGCGGTGGAACAGGCATCAGTACAGAGCTCCTTCCAAATCAGCAGTGACTACTTGGTGGTCGTTTTACGACCTTATTCACTTTGTTGCTTAAAAACAATATGGGAAGACATGACTACTCTGTTTATGCATCACTGCATCATTGCATCATCATCTGATGGACTGACCACTGTTGATGTTATTTATTGGGTTATCGTTGTATTACATGTTAGTTAGTGAGTGTCAGTGTCATTAAATTCACCTACAGTATATTTCCAAGAAATGTCCATAGTGATTTTAGCTGAAATTCCATGTGTCTTTGCTTAACCAACAGTATACAGCCTGATCAATACGTTAAGTAACACGATATAACCCAGTCTTCTCTGCTCAGCGTTAAAAGAAAACCATGGCACCTCTATCAACTGACCTTGGTAATCCTCTGCAACAAGTGCTCCTGGGTAAGGCTCTCCCGTGGCTGTGCAGTAGCACGAGGTCTGTGTGTCCTGTGGAACACAAGCTGCCCCTCGACAAGCAGCTCCTGGGGCAGGGACTCCACCAGGCTGCTGATGGAGGTGAAGCCCAGGGTGGCTACGGTCAGGTTCTCCTGGTACATCTGGTTGTAGAACTGAGCCATCTTCTTCAGCGGGATCCCTGCTGGATGCTGCTGTACCATGTCCACTATCCGCTTCAGGCCCTTCTCTGTCTCCAGGCTACTGGAGGCCTAAGAGGAGAGCAGTCATTCACACACGAGGAATGTTATTGTACGCAGAGGGCAATCTGACTGCACACAACCAAATGTACTCAAAAATGTGACCTGTAAATCAATTATTCATCGACATGGCATTTGGAATAATTACATTAAAAATGTTGTTACGTTGGGTATATAGATACATCACAACAACATGGACGTGAAGGTGACAGGGTGCTACATCCACTGACCTTGCTGCCACTCTGCAATGACTGATCCTGGGTCAAACTGTGGCTAGGACCAGCCTCAGCACCAGTGGGTCTGTGTGCCATGTGGAACACTGTCTGCCCCTCCACAACCAGGTCCTTATGCAGGGACTCCACCAGGCCTCTAATGGACTTGCAGCCGAACCTGGCCGGGACCAGCTTCTTGTGGTAGGTGCGCTTGTATACGTCAAGCATCTCATCCAGGCAAATACCCTCTGGATGTTGCTTTACCATGTCGATGATCAGTCTCTTGCCCATGGTTAGGCTATGGAGAGACTGTGGCAGGAAAGAGAGATTCTAAGAAACATTCTGACACTGGATATGTGGGTTAGCCATGAATGCAGGGAACTGTATAAAAATGTATCTAATTATGATTAGAATCTAATTATTATGCCTTTGAGGTTATGCAGACTATAAAATGTTTTCTATAGAATAGTAGTTTTGAGAATACTGAGGAATCTAGAATGGAGTATAGCAATAACACTCATTATATAATCAAAGTACCAATAGATATTCCCATAAACCATAACACTGTAAACATGCCAAGTCAATTTGCTACTGTAGGCAGCATTCAGTTACAGTAACCAACAGTCAATACAAAACATGAATAGAAGCTGAGACTTACATATCTTTCAGATTTCAGATAATTGTTAGACGCAAAGTATCTCCAGCAGTGGTGAAACAATAATATCAGTACCGTACCAATGCTCAGTCTTATAACCTCGCATAGCCCTGCCTTCTGTTGCAGTTAACCAATCACAGTGGGTTTCAAGAGAAACGAAAGTGAAAGTGATCAGCTCACGCATACTGCTGAAATACTGTATGGATTGACTTTGTTGACACGATTGACTCTATTTACTATATTGACTAAACATGTTGTTTTCTCTCATGATGTTTTCTCTCTCTCTCTCTCTCTCTCTCTCTCTCTCTCTCTCTCTCTCTCTCTCTCATGTACGTTATCAGAATAGAAACTACAACTTCAGTGTTGTTTGGAGAGTAAGATCCATCATGTGTTAATGTCAGGGTGTGTTTAGTAGTCGAGGTGTCGAGGAGTCCTTGAGCATGTCTCCTTGCATGGCTGACATCGCCATCGGTGTATGAATGGTTGTATGAATGGTGAATGTGAGGCAATAATGTACAGCGCTTTGAGTGGCC
>JAODUG010063058.1:0-14260 GCA_027564795.1 Aphredoderus sayanus
ACTCAGCAATGCCAATTGAAAAACACACAAATCATACACAATCAGATGGCGCCGCCGTGTGGCCAAATGTGAGATTTGAGTACATTACGAGGGTTAAGTGATGCATGGACAACATGTCACATGCAGGAAAATAAAAAAACATCCTACTGTACATCATTGTGCTAACAATCACCATTTAACAATCATTTTTCCAAGACATTTGTTGATTGATGAAAACCTTAAAACCAAAGTATATTGTATTGAAAATACATACCATTGAAGAGTCATCAGTCAGCTCTACAGACATGACAGAAATGTTTAAGAAACAGTGAAAGATGCAGGAAGCGGGGGTGTAACCTGCAAGTAATGTGATCACATTGGGGTGTGAGAGCACGCACTCTGCAACCCATATTACCAATATAGGACTTTGACTAGACCCTGCCCATCCTGTATTGGGGCCCGGTGTTGCCTTGTTACGCCACTGGGAAGACAACAGACTAAATGGGAGGAGTACGTTATGTATGGAAACAGCAGTAGGACTGGACAATGACTTTAGGAAGCTACTTAAGAGTTCAGGCTTTATCAAACGTTCAGTTCCACTTAAAATGCAAACAGTTCGGCAATAATATGAATATGCAATTCATTTCCATTAAGTCAAATTCACATTTGTGCTTTGTGCAGATGACTAAGACCGAACACCGTAGGCTATACCTCGCCAGATCTGTCTTTAACAAGAATTATAGAAATATATCAAGAATAATAAGTCATTGGCTGACTTGCATGTTAAACTTCCAAGTCTTCAGGTCTGGTTCTCCGATGCACTCCCCACAATCACCTCCACTATTGAATGTTCATATGTCCCGCTGCCCAGCTGTGACTCGTGCACCAAGAGGCTCTCCACTGGGGCTCCAGGCTCCAGGTTCTGGCTGGACACCACCTCCTCCATGACCACGCTAACAGGATCCGGGTCAGGGACGGAGACGTCTGCTTGCGCCGGGCCTGCCTCCACTACCGACTCCTCTGTGATGACGCCACTATTCTTTTGGGTTGCCGTTGAGGTCTCTGTGGCTTCTGCCACTTTGGTCTCATTGTCTACATCCTCCACGACTGCGATCCTCAGCTTCCTCTGACGAGGGTTGTACTTTTCGTTCCGTATGTGGATTTTGGCGTGTCGCCGCAAGTGAGCCTAGAATAGAAAGGTGTACTAATAATAATAATATACAATACACCAGAGGGGTAACTTGTATGGGACAATATTTCTAAACATTTAGTAAGAGCCGGCCAATTTAGTAAATGTATTTCCTAGAAAAGTGGAGTGCCTTGGTTTGCAATTTTCTTTTGTTCTGCTAAGCTGTAACCCATAACCAAACAGCAGGTGCTTTTACATTCCCAATAATAATAATAATAATAATAATAATAATAATAATACAGTATTACCCCAAACAGTAAATAGCAATGACATATACATACATATATACATACACACACATATATATCTATATACTGTATTGCTATGAAATGCTTTAATTAGATGCGTAAACAGCCTACCTGGCGTGTGAACTTGTAGCCACAATCTTTACACTCAAACTTCCGCATTCCCTTGTGACGACGCACATGAACACGCAGTTGCTCCATAGCTGGTAGCCCCAAAACGGTGAGCACAAATAAACATTTCATTTGGTCAAAATATGGTGTGAGTGCGTGGAATTGCAGACCGGGTTGTCAGCGCGTCACATCTCACCTTTGAAGGTTTTGCCACATATGTGGCAACAGTGTGGACGACCCTCCTGGTGCTTGCTGGCAATATGGCGGACAAGAGGGCCTTTCTCAGTGAAGCGCTGCTCACAGAACTCACAGCTGAATGGACGCTCTCCTGTGTGTGTCCGGTTGTGTTTGTCTAGACTGGCTAGAGTCAGAGAAGCAAAAGATGAGTGACTTGTTCTAGTTTCATGTGAAACTGTCAAATACAATATGATTCAAAAAGTGTTTGCTGTGGTTTATATTTTTAACAGTTCACATTGCATTAACAAAAGGAGTGTCCTCTATCATACAGTACCCTTATACAGGATATTTACTTTTTTTAAACAAATCTTCAAAAACAGTATAGCTATACTGTGTATTACCAGCTAATACAAATGAGTCAGTGACCGGACAAATGTGCACAAGAATGCTTGGCCAAAGCATTACCTTGAGTCTTGAAGGTTTTGCCACAGAGGTGACACTGGAAGGGCCTCTCGCCAGTGTGCACCCGCAGATGCATGTTCAGGTTGGTCTTCTGGGTGAAAGCATGGCCACAGTAGTTGCACAAAAATGGCCGTTCGTTTCTGCGGAGTTGTAAACCAAAGCAGTGAGGTCAAGCTTTCCTCAACCAATCATTGCCATCACAGGTAATTGCAACAATGTCCACATCAGATATTTTTTACATTTAAGGCATTTTGGAAGAAAGTGACTTACACATAGTACCATATAGTTGGACATTCACAAGCCGATGGCAGTGCAAGCCATGCAAGGAGCACCTAACCACTGGGAGCAATTGGGGTTAGACATCTTGCCCAAGGTTGCTTGCAGGTAGTCCACAACCTTCCCGCTGGGAGTTAAACACCCAGACCACTAGACCACCCTAACCCATTTTAGGTTTCTTGAATTGTTTCTGCTTCTCTATGTACCATAATCTAGTTTATTTTTGACATCATGCCAGCTAGGTCTCATATACTGTACATACAGACCACTGGGGCGCTACCTGTGAATGGCTTTGATGTGCATCTGCAGACCGTTTCGGCTAGATGCTCGATGACCACACTCCTCACACACAAATGGCTTCTCGCCTCGATGCTTGGCCGCCTCGTGCACTCGCAACTCTGTGCGAGTCAGGAAGGCCTTTGTGCATTCTGTGCACTAAAGAAAATACGTTTCCAGGTTAACAACTCACTTCATGTAAATTGCTTCTTCATTTGGCGGAGTCAGACACAATTACAAGGCGGAAAATATTAACAGTACCTGATGTGGTTTGGGAAAGCCATGGGTCTTGATCATGTGAAGTGACAGCTCTCTCTTGTGCATGAACTGGTCAGAGCATGACGAACACTACAAATACAGCCATCAACAATCAGCAATGCAGAGCTCATAAAAAGGCTCCACAAGATGTCACTCTAGATAAGTGAAGGCATACCTTATTGGGCATGTTCCCTGTGTGGGAGGCAATATGCAGATGCAACTCCCCCTTCTTATTAAACTGCATGCTGCATGTAGGACACGAGTAAGTCTGCAATGGTAACATAGTACAAACACAACAGAATAATTGTGGATCTGTATTCAGTACTTCAGAAGTATTTTCACTGCACAACTGAACAAATGTAGCCATTTGCAGCACAATGCTAGCTTTGTTTGCCCACTCACGTGCACTCGTGCACAGTTTCTGGTCTCATGCTCCAAAAGATTCTCTTTTCTGAAGTAGCTCTTCCCGCATTTCAGACACACAAATGGCTTCTCACCGGTGTGCCGCCTGGAAGGAGGACAAAACAAAGTTGAAGTTCCTCCCGTCCACATAACCACTTCAATCTTCAATTTGTGTCTGGCAGTCACCTTGTGGTTAAAGCCAGCATTACAAAACTGTACTTGTTTTGGTTTGAAGCTGATAAAGCCGATCCCCTCCTAGCTAAGTGCTCCTCATTCCGTCTCCCCTTATATTGCTCCTAAGCTTTCACCATTCTTTACCTATCCCATTACCTCAGCATGCACATTTAAAACATTAACTGTGAGCTTAGGGCTGTGCAATTCATCTAATTTTAATCTAAAATTCAATTTCGGCTCCTAACTCCTTGCAAGAAAACTCTTATATTTTAACCCGGGGTTAAAGTAGGTGAAAGTGAAATTTCAATGAGAAAAGGTTTAAGGTAAATGTAACAGTTGAAGGCGTTTACACTGTTGATTTGTATCACTGTTTCATTGTTTTTTCAGTGCAGAAACTGCAACATATTTCCAAAGTCAATGAGTAATTGTGCTAAATAATCGGGATTTCAATATTCACCAAAATAATTATTATTGTGATTTTTTTTCATAATCTAGCTGCCCTAAACTTAGATTTGCATTTGGGATTCTGGGGGAATTGAGGAGAATCCTCAATTAGTGATGGTACTACCTTCTTCCGCCAGCAGATGGCACCATCTGCTTACATAGGCATCATATGTCTGTGTAAGCTGTAGAATTTGAATTGGTGCCTTCTGCTGGCACCAGGTGGTAGTGTGCTGGGTCAGTTTGACCCAGAGGACAGCATGACTGTCAAGAATTAATCTAGTCAGTAATTCAGTAGTGTGTTACCGCACCTGTTGTGGACTTTAAGATAGTACTTGCTGCGGAAGGTCTTGTCACAAGTGGGACACCGGACAGAGTCCGTCTTAGCGTCACCCTTAATGCCGTCATCGGCTGCCGTTTTGTCTGCTTTCCTCTGGACTCTGCATTTGCCATAATTGGATGCCGATGGAGACACGGCGCACGGCTGGACAACTGGGACGTAGTCCTCATCAGAGTCTCCATTGAGCCCCTCAAAGTCTCCCCCATTATCTGCAGTGTCTTCGGTTACAGGACTAATGGAATCATCATTCATGTCATGCTGTGGGTCAACCTGAAAACAAATCACTGCATGAACCCAGCGTGAATTGTTTTAGAAAACATTGCCATCTTTATTCTGCACACAACCGCAATAATTGAAGCTAAGGCAAAATTCTCCAATTTGTCTGGGACGTTATATTACACTCTTGTTTGGGTTTGAAACAGTTTGAATCAATGCAAGCCCCTCAAATTGAGCAGCTTGCAATGCACTCTACTCCTCCCCCTTGAGTACACGTGTGCACTCTCCTCTACCCCTACCCATACAGTGGCTATTATCAAATCGAGGAGTGTATATTTCAAGCCATAGCAAATGACCAACCTAATGACAGGTAATGCTTAGGGTTGTGTAAAAGGTATTTTGTGTGGGTTATATGCTTGTGTATTATACCTCTGTGTCACCGGGCGAATCCTGACATTCGTTGTCCTTAGGGAGATTTTCTGTACAATTGCTGCCCTTCCCAAGTGGTGTGAAATCTGTGTTGGGACTCTCACCAACCAGGCGCCTGGGGCCTCTGACTTTGCGCCCAGAGCGTGTTGTAGATGTGATGGTTGTGGCACCCACAGTGGATCTGACATCATCAGAACTGGACTCATGTTTTTGCTGCGCATTGGGTTTTTCTTCAATGGAATAAAAGGAGCTTATGACAGGAACTGTCTTTTTAGGTCTCCCTCTTTTCCGCTTAAAAGTAACTGTTTCAGTCGAGCCTTCCGTGAATTGCTGACAAAGTGCAACTGCTTGTGGTACATGCAAACTAGATGCAGCTCGCTGCACCTTATCAAGGTTAACAGAGTCCAACATAAGCTCTCCAGTGTAGAAAAAGTTCAGGAGCAATTCCAGCCCATCATTAGGACACTCCTGTAAGCAGACCTCAGTGCATGGTATAATGGGTGTGTTGCTCTCTTTGAACAGTTCACTGAAACAGGCCAGAATGTTGCGATGTGCCAGATAGACCACGCCACCTCCCACATTTAACAATGTATCACAAAACTGCCCTACTGCCCTCTGCTGATTTAGGTTAGACAGTACATGCTGTGCGTGGTTGCTCTGTTGGGAAACCATTTTGACATTGCACCTTTAATTAACCTGTTATTAAAAAGAGAGAGAGACAGAGAACCATAACATATTCACGATTACGAATACAACTTTTACCATACTGGAATACATTGGTAACTAGAAAATGGGTTCAACACGTTTAGCCTGCATGCTAGCCACGCATTCTAGTCTGGTTACCTAAAATTGTTGCAAATCCCTACGACGACACCTCCACGTTTATTTCGAAACGCATATTTTTAAAGACACTCCCTTAGCACCACACACGCACACAGCAGTATTTAACACTCGCACATACATCGTAATGAAACAGGTTTTTTTTAACTGACATTTGTATAAAACATTCTATATACAGTTTATAGATTATACAGTAAATAGGTTGAAAAGTATCGTTAAGCTACATACCTTGTTTGAAGTAGGCCCCTGCAAAAGTGAAAGGGAAGAGGATGTGACGATGTTTACACACGTGAACTACGCGAAGATTTTGGTTGTCCACTGACACTGCTCACAAACTAATAAATGAACGTACAGTATTTTGTCCGAAACCTTTAAGTTCGGACGTTGTACGTTGTAGAATTATTTAGTAATTGTCTAATTTAGTTAAATTCAGAAAACGCGGGAGATATTGTTAATGTAGGAAATCAAACTCTGTGTAAAAATTGGTCGGCAAGCTGGAGGCGGCGTCTGTTTTGCCACACATGTTAGTTAGCTTATTAGCAAAATATACTTGTCTTTAATAAGCTAGCTAACACACAAGATTCAATATCATATTATAGAGCAGTATGTCATGCTAATAATCTGGGTGGACCTGGACAGTTTCACGTAGTTTTACGGTTAAGGGTACGTTTGTTTCTATTAAATATTATTACAGCTAGCTGTGTTTGGTTAGCTTAGCTGAGTTAATACAGCTGCATTCATGTAGCTCTCAATCTAACACAATGTCTAATAATGTAATCTGGTGTTCCTCTTTAACAATTGTCTTAATGTATTTGTTAGGGTAACCTCTAATGTCTTAACGTTGCATATTGGATATCTAAGTGGCAAGTAAGCTGGGAATAAGACTCGCGTTTATTATAATGTTTTGCTATGTTTGTTCTGCACCAACATTTGTATTGATCAAATATTTTTTCTCTTTTTCTGGGTTCTTCTTTCTCTCCAAATTGGCTATAAGTATAGTTTTTGGATGTGTTATCATGAAGGTAAACAAACCAACTCAAGCAAGTTCCCACAAGTGGCAAAATTCCCAAAAGTGGAAGAATGTGAGGGGCAAACGGCGAGTGATCCCCGTCAGTGTCTCTGATCTCCGTTATACCCCAGTTATCACGACCAAGGTGATAAAGGATAACCAAGTATCAGTGAAGAGGAAACCCAAAGTCAAGAGACTTAGAAAGAAAGCAAAGTCGGTTTCTGGGTCCAAGGACACACCTCAGATTCGGTCTGCCGTAAAAAAAGAAGGCACACATACTAATGGTTCACCAGCACCAAAACTGGACAGTGTGTCAGATGAGACACGAGACTGGAGTACATATGCCCAGTCAGTCCTAGCCAACGTAGAGAAGACCTCAAATGGCTCACATGGTCTCAACCCAGGTCGGTTGGAGGAGGATGCCTTCCATTATTGTGCAGAGAGGGACGATCATCGAAACCATGTAGTACTGGTCTTGCAGAAGGATCAGGTATGTGTAAAACTACTGCTATAGCAGGGACTGAAACATTTGATCTACAACACCCAGAGAGAATTGCTTCATATGATGGTGTTTGCGACCCCTTTATTAACACTTAGTAGTTGTAAGACATAGAAATATAAAAGCAACAATATGTAGACCTACATTCTATTAAAGAGAACTGGGGGGTGGGGCGGTCCAACAGACCAGTGAGACTACGTAAACAAAAACAATGTCAGCCAATATAAGGATGTGTTAATTTTTAATGTGTGTTTTGAATTAGTCATATTGCTTCACTGCAGAACTTGTGCTTCCGTGGGAAGTGCCTTTTGACCTGTCTCTACGGTCGGGTTGAAGTAATGGGCTTCACTATCGAGGAGGGCCAGAAGCCATATCCCCTCTTTTCCCCTGCATCTCACTGTCCACTGACCATAGCAGCGCAAGGCATCAGTGAGGACAATAGAGATGGTGGCATGGAGGCCATAACTATACTACGGAAGTATCTTTCACCAGGTACTGCCCTTCTAACCTTCTGTGTTATAAGGATGTGATGGTGAATGATGACAAATGGGGAAAAGGTCTACCTTAGAGCTTTCTCTTGCTACTTTTTAAATGTTATTTATTAATCTTTATATTTGTTGTTTTTCTCAAGCATTAAGCAAGAAGCTTGTAAAAAGGGTAGGATTGACCTCATCTGTAATACTCCTGGAGCCTATTGAGACCCCTTTGACACGATTTCTCTACAGCTTTACAAACCTTGGTGAACTATTCAGTCCCCCAGTGGTGAGTGGGCTAATAATTTGTGTTGCTTAGGACAAGTTTGTCTAGATTGTATCTATGGGTTTTGCTGAAAATAGGTTATAGGACATAAAGTATCAATCCTATATTGTTTATTTCAAGGGACACTCCTTGATTTTTGAGTAGCGTGACCTCTCTACTCACCCCACAGAGGCTCACAGCATCCTCTAATACTCCCTCTACAGTCACCCACACATATGTGGACATTTATGTTTTAAAAATTTAAACAGGGTTCTGTGCCAAATGTTTGGCTTTTCTACAGTAGGTGCTATAACCCAATCGAGGAGTGTACATTTAAATGATATATATAGTCATACTGTACTAAAAATACTACAATAATACAAATGCTTTTCTTCTCTTTAAATGTCTAGAGTGAACTCATATCAGCTGTGTTGGACACTCCGCTAAATGGTTTGGGTATGGTTCCACTTACAAGTGACATTGAAGGACTAGCAATGTCCCAGAGCTACACAGATGCTCTGAACACAGTCGTCAATGCTTGCAAAGGTATTCAGATGACAGGGAGAAGTGAAATAAAAATTAGGAGTTAAAGGTGGAGTCATCTAATGTAAGCTAATGCATTTTTTGTCAAATTCAGAGAATATCTTCTCACGGTCTTCCAGTTGTCTTTTGTGTTTGCGCTTAAAAAAATGATGTGGTGTTTCTACACAGTCCTGGCTCTGTAAATTGGAGCACAAAGCGTTGCAGACCGCATTACACAACACTATCCCAGGCTTGCCAATGTATGTTCAATTTGGGGGGCAGAATTTCTGAACATTGAACTCTGGCATTGAAGGGAGAGGTGTTTTTTGTTTTTATTGAGTTCAGATATCAGCAATCTGTCTCCAGCATGCTAACTCACATGTTGTCAATTATGGGATCAGTGTTTGATATATAGTGTATAAAATATAGTTTTAAACTACATCTAAATGTATATAGAGATATACAGTACATTAAGACGATATTGTATTATGCTCAGATAACTAGAGATAGAGATATTTACATGTAGACAATACAGTTACTAGAGCTATGTCATTCACAGGAGACGTGGATGGTTGTGTTGTGGTTCTTGTTTGTGGAACCAAAAACGTGGGGAAGTCGACATTCAACCGTATCCTCATCAATTCTTTATTGAATCAGTAAGTTTGTTTCCCCTCTAAAAACAGGGATGATAACTCATTGGAGCGCTTCAGAGTCAGTGTGGCGTTGTGCTGTGTTGTGTCCTTTAGAAAGCTAATCTTTTGTGTGTGTGTCCTCTGTTGCCTTTTTATTTCACAGCATGGGAAGTATCGACTACCTGGAAGCTGACCTGGGCCAAACCGAATTTACACCTGCCGGCTGTATATCCTTGTCTACTGTCAAAGAGCCACTTCTTGGTATATTAGCTTCCTTTTTGGTTTCACTTCATCTTTGTCCTGTATCGCTCTGTTGCTGTAATATGCGACTTATCGCACGTTTTTTTGGTTGTTTTGTCAGGTCCTCCATTCACGCACCAACGCATGCCAGATCACATGATCTACTACGGTGAGACGTCGTGCCAGGCCGACCTGGACCGTTACCTGGAGTCCCTGAAGTCCCTATGGAGCCATCGCTCCCGGAGCAGAGAGAGCCCCATCATCATCAACACCATGGGCTGGGTCAAAGGTCTGTATCCGAGCAACCTTCTCCATGACCCTTAGCAAAACAAAGGAAACTTTCTTTGGTTGTTGGTACCATTTCTTTGAAAGAAATTGAATACATTTAAAAAAAATCCTTGAATGTTTATGCATAGGGCGGGGGGCGATCCCCGAACCTAACACGTCAGATGGTTGGTTACACGCACAGAACATAGTAATAAGACACACAACCATCTGGGGAGCCGTCCATTGAAACGGTTTAGAAAAGGGCAGGCTCTTTCAAAAAATACTTGGCATGTGATTGGATGAACCACATGTCTGTCTATAGGAACCGCCGTTGTTGTTTTTCGAGTGGCTTTCGCTCTCGCCACACCGGCAGTAGCAACCAGTATGACGCTGATTGGTCACACCTTAGATATACCAGACAGAAATGAGAGGATTGCTTGCCTCTCAGGACTGATGAAGTCAAGCAGAAGCTGAGGCTAGGGTTCCGTAGCCTAGCCATGAGCAGTAACCATGTTTTGACTGGCGCCTGGCAGGGTTGGGGCTGCAGCTGCTCGTGGACATGCTCCGCCTCTTCCCAGTCTCGCACGTGGTGCAGCTGGGCCACGGCAGCTCCAGCCAATGCCCAGCCCTCACCCCTGACTTCCTGCGCACGGCTCACGGGTGCCAGACGCACCCGCCGCCCCAGACTGCTCTGGACGAGCTGAAGGAGAGCCATGGCCCTGCCAGAAGCTACCTGCACCTCCCCGTGCAAGCGGAGTTTCAGGGAGTCGGAAGACAAGGAGCCGTGTAAGTCCAACTTGATTTTAGCATTCCAGTGCTGTCGTACTGGCAGCCTCTTGGAGTCCTCCTTATGTTGACATTTTAGGATTTCTAATAAAAAACAAATGCATCCATCCCAGGAAAGGCCTGGTTTATAAACATTTCGATAGCTATTTGCTTATTTCTACATTCACTGTTACTTTTTTTTTTTTATTAACCCTCCTGTTGCCCTTATAATATCTCACTGTGCCACAAGATGGCACCACCTGATTGTGTATGATTGTTTGGTTCTCATTGTTGTCAGTGGTGTGTGTATTTATTTATTTATTTATTTATTTATGTAGTTGTTTGTTTTTCATGCCTTTTAACCCTCCTGTTGTCCTCAGGTTTCAAACTCACACCTTGTTGTGCCAGCAGTGCACATCATGTGTCTGTGTAAGCTGTAGAATTAGGATTGGTGCCTTCTATCTGCCACAAAGAGGTAGTGCTTTGGGTCAGTTTGACCCAGAGGACATCATGAGGGTTAAAAAATAAATTTTGAACATTTTGGCACTGAAGAGAGCAGCAGTTTGTTTCATTTCCCTGCCTGTCTTTCCTCTGCATTGCCTTTCCCAGGAGACATCAACGCACAAATGAAATTCGAGAGCTAACGCTGCTAGCCTACCTTAGCCAGCTGCAATCGTCAGACCCAAGCCCTGTTAGACCCATACACAGCCTTGTCCCCTACCAGGTATACACTGTACATGTGTTGCTTTGAGCCTTTTGAGGTATTGGTAATGTGAGTCAAGTATCTTTTCATTGGAGAGAATATTGGAAATCCTATTCTGCTGACATCAGTTGTTAGTCAGGTATACACTACATACAGTATATACTGAGTCGTGTGCTCTGTTCCTGAAGGTTCCCCATTCAGCAGTTGCTATAGGTGTGACCCATTGTGAGGTGGCTCCTAATCACATGCTTTATGCTGCCAATGCCAGCCTGGTGGGCCTGTGCTGCCTCGGAGAGAAGGTATCCGGCAGGGGAGGCCCTGTCCTGCTCTCCCAGGCACCCATCTGTCCGTGTGTGGGCTTTGGTACGTCATGTGTTCGGCTTCACTTTGTTTGGTCAGTAGTATCTGAATATCAACCACCTGAATAAATGCTTGTTGATAGATTCACTCTCTATAAGGTGTGTACTTGTGGTGTGGCTGAGTAGATAACATGGGAATTGTGTGGTGAAAAGAGGTTCTAATGCACTATATTTCAGTGCTGTTGTATTCTTTTGGTTTTCAGCAAGCCTTGTAAAACCACTTTATTTTTGCTTTATTTGCAGATGTTTCTTATGGGGTTAATTGCTCAAGCCTATATTGGATGATTGTTGAGGAAAAATAGTGGGTATTTTACTGGTGTGCAAGAGTTGCATTTGGCTTGTCACACTATATTGTATTAAGGTAGCGTGAATTACATTTTTTTTACTACAATTGGTCAACAATGTCATGTGACATATATTCTGTTGATGAGCTTTCCCCATTGCCAGTACAATTTTTGCCACTGTACTATTCAGTACAGACACTCATAATTCTAGGGTTAGGGTTGTATTACAAATTGGGTCTCAAAATATGCTGTTGGTTTCACTGGGGCTTAGTGAAGCCTAATCCAACACTGACAGTTAACAGTTACTAATATGAATTTAACTTTCTAGATAATGCATGTGTTGTAATCTGTATTCCAGGTGTGATTCGAGGCATTGACATGGCACGTGGCCTGTACTACCTGCTGACCCCGGTAGATCCCTCCATCCTTCGGAAGGTCAATTGTTTCCTTTTGGGAGCCGTTTTACTGCCCTCCTGCATCCTTACAACACAGGTCAAAACGCACTACTTTCACACAATGGAATGCACTCTTCTCCCGACTAAATTAATGTTTCGAAAGCATTTTTGGGGTCTTTTTAAATGTGAAGCTTGACTACCATGTTAATGAACACAATTATTTCATGTAATGTTGGGTCTCTGTTCTTTTCTTCTCTGTTTCAGATGGGCTGTGAGGGAGAGGAGCCCTATGTGACTCCAGATTATAGTTTTGAGCTCACTGGGGCTGGGAAAATGCGTGTCTTCAAGGGGTTAATTAGGCCTGGACATATTGGGACATAGTGACATTTTGTAATCATTGTTTTTGTCTTTTGCCCTTATTCACTGGAGTGTTAACGCAAGTCATAATTGGCCTTTTAAATGTTAAGAACTGAGGACAAGGATTAGGTTCAGCTGGACCAAGAGTAACCTACATAAGCAGCCTGCTCCTAGCGGTCAACAACCCTTATTCAGTCATCAGTCACTGACATTCAGTCACCATCGCAACCGGTACATTTAGAAATGTAAATGAACTGTCATGTATATCAATATCTTTTTCACGATACATTGTGACATAAGTTGCAGTTCATGTTTGACATCTGTCCCTGTTAGGTTACATTCCTATGCTGTGTGTGAATACATTTGTATTTTATGCAATATTAAAAGACGTTCTCCAAACCTTGTTATATGTTATTGTGAATGCTATAACCTGCCTAAACACTGAGAGTTAGGTGTTTATAAGATTGCAACAAGCAATACCTTCTTCCTCAGCTCTGCACTATGCTTTCTGCTCATACAATCGCCACAGCATAATGTGTTATAGACTAAAAGTTTGAAAAGCTTTTAGGATGTTAATTTGTCATACACTTTACTCTGTGTACACAATAGTTTATGGTAAAAGTATATTTCATTACATAACATTTGTACTTTATGTGAATGTGTTCTTAAGTTTAAACCAATTGTGTGCGTTTAGCATTTTCTTTTGTATGAAAATGTGTTTTAAATTATAATTTGGAATTTAGAAATGTCTGTTAAATATGGTGTAATATCTTTGGTATACTTTATTTTGTTTACCTTGTACCTTTTTATTATTATTTAAAGGTAATATGTTTGTCCACATGGGGGCAGTGATGCTTGTCACATGTCAGATAACTAATGATTATATTTTCACCCTATAATATTGGCTCTATAAGAACTTTTGACCCTATGCGATCTGTGACTGTGTGGACTGTAGACTTGGACGTTACATCTTTGACTGTTGCTGGGCAAAAACATTATATGGCCAAAGTTGTAAAAGCACATTGATGCTGTGCATACATGCTAATTTGTTTGGTAGGAAATGTAAACATTTCCAATTTGCTCCCTTGACCGAGCAATGCTTTGTTCAGTGTTTTGTTTAGGGTGGGAGCATTCAACAGCCAGTGCAGCATGGTGGTATTGTGTTTGGTTTGTGGGGACTAGACGTTTTCCCACAGAGCTCATGGAAACTAAAATAACTCCCCCTGATAGATGTTGCCATGCAGTAATCCCATATGAAACTAAATCGATTGAAAACACAAGTGGTAGTAGTGGTAGGGTTTTAGCAAAAGTTTGCCTATATGAAATACAAGTCAAATTAGTGTTTTTTCCCGGTCAATTATTGCCACTTAAAGTTAGCCAGGATATGAATATATGTTTTCTTTAATTTCCATATTTTTCAGAATATAATGAATAATTAAAAAGCTATTTATTGAGACCTGTCCATCACGTATAAATGTGGTTTATTTAAGCAATACCTCTTTGGTTTACAGTAGGTGCGTACTGTAAATACTGTACTACATTTGATGTGTAGACTATACTATAGGTTACAATCAATCTATTTTTACTACTGCCCTCTAATCTTTTAACCCTTGTAATGTACTCCGGGTCAGAATGACCCAAATCACTAGCTTTTGTGGCAGATAGAAGGCGCTAA
>JAODUG010063069.1:0-14260 GCA_027564795.1 Aphredoderus sayanus
CTCTCTCTCTCTCTCTCTCTCTCTCTCTCTCTCTCTCTCTCTCTCTCTCTCTCTCTCTCTCTCTCTCGCTCTCTCTTTGCAAAGTTCTCAAATGGCTTAACTGAGACCTTTTTGTAGCTGGCTGATTGGTGTTCAGTTTTGTAAGTAAGTGTGTAGGTGTGTGTCTACATCTTTTCAATTAACCAATGTGTGTTGTATTTTGATTAGATGTGTTTTCCCAATGGTACGCTGAGATTTCATTTTTTCATTCATACATAAGTGTCTTATGTATGAAATAGTGTGTAGTGTCTAGTAACAAGTATGTTGCAGAAAGGAGCAAGTGTGTTACAGAATTGCAACTAAAGTGCAAAGCAGCGCTTTTGTTTAAGGTATAGTAGCAACAACGTCAAGTTATGTTACTTTGGTTTAAGCATCTGCCTATAGTGTTTAAGCAACGGGCAAAAACTGTAACAGGACATTTTACTGTTAAATTGTTCAATCAACGAATAATTGCAATAACATTTTTTGTACTGACATAAACATATAAAAGCAGCTGGCATTGCAGCACAGTTTAAAAAAAAAAAAAACTAACATTTTTTATATTTTAGGATTCCGTAATCCTAAAATATAACCGAAACATATATGTATGCATTTTGGAAGAAGAAATTCCCTTATTCAACAGAATATTTTCTTGGGGGTGTTCTCTCAGCCAGGGAACTGAACAAGCTGTTGCTATTCTCTATTCCGTTTTGACAGCAACTAGTGTTTACTGAAAGAAAAACATCAGCTCCTTCTGGCGCGTTCCCCTGGCCTGTTTAGCATAGGTCCCCACCCTGAGGCCTTTGGGCACAGCTCCATGCCCTGACACTGGAGTCTGGGGGAATGTGCCCTGCTGAATGCTTTCCAATGGCTTAGAATGGACTTTAATGGGCCTGAAGACGCAAAGCTCCATATGGCTCCGTTCACCTGGGAAACACCCAGTCTGTGCCCTAGGATCTCACACTGGCTTGTGCAAGGCCAGTACGAACTTCACAATAGACAAACTCACATATACACAAGAACACATGCATAACCACACACGCACACACACACACACACACACACACACACACACACACACTCTCACGGGCTCTATATTTCTCTCTCTCTCTCTCTCTATCTCTCTCTCGCTCTATCTCTCTCTCACACACATGCACACACGCACACGCACACACACGCGCACACACATGGACTCAAATAAACGCTTTTTGCAGGCTCAGCACTATTGTTCATTTTAGTGAATAGAGCATGGAGCGCGATCAGTCACACTTCCATTTGGGCGTGTTGTGTGTGTGTGAGGAGTGAAATGTGTGTGTCGCTATGCCTTTTCATTTTACTTATTCTGGCAAACTTTTAAGACACCTGTCCTCTTATACAGTATCTGCACAGTTAAAAGGTTGCATTCACCTGGATAATATTAGAACTTACAATAAATGCTGACCTACAGTATTGTATAGTATACAGTACAGTATAGAGCTGCTGGTTAACAAAAGCAGTGTCACATACAGTCTACCCAAGAATCTCACCTGCCTAGGCTACTATCTGCCCCCACAACTCTCCGGGGCCTCATACAAACAGTGAGCTATGAACTACACAGTGTTAATATTTATCATGCACCCACTTGTTTTGTTTCCCACTTGTCGGCTATCTTACTAGCCTACTTTTGTTCATTTCTTTTTAGGAAAACACAAATAACAATGTAACAATAGGCTATATATTTTGTAGACTATTGGCAACACTTTAGCCTGAATGTTAATTAACATTAATTTACTTTTATAGCATGCATCATTGTAAATGTATTGTTTAATACAACATATATTTTATATTTTTCATATTCTTTATGTTTCTTGGTCCACATTTTGGTTACTGTAGGCTACTACTATACGATACGCTACTATGCTGAACTAAGATGAGCATTTCTAAGCCTAATATCATAGTCATGTCAGTCAATGGTGGTCATAGTATATCCTACATATTGTACTGTAAAGTATTATGTAGTGGTGTGTGGGTGCGGTAGCCCACATTCTACAGCCAGTACAGTACATGGTTTCTGTCTATTCGTAACTCACAAAAAACTTCCTTCCTGTTTAAACTACTTTTTTAATGTAAATTTGTGGGGAGTTTTTTTATTGTAGAAAACGTTTAAATGAAATTAGTAAAGCATACTGTATGTGAATTGGCTTTGGCTTTACTGTCAATGATTTTAGTTTGAGAGTTGAGTTTGTAGTGGAGCCACACAGATTATTCCTGATATAATATTGCTTTATTGCTAAATATTTGATGAAGTTAATCACGTTTCTACTTCCAGAAAACCCCACACCAGCTGTTGCACTGCATAATGTACTCTTGTGGTGTGGATATTCCAAATTCATTCTTTCTTTCTCTTTCTCTCTCTCTCTCACTCTCTGTCTCTCTCTCTGTCTCTCTCACTCTCTGTCTCTCTCTCTGTCTCTCTCACTCTCTGTCTCTCTCACTCTCTGTCTCTCTCTCTGTCTCTCTCACTCTCTGTCTCTCTCTCTCTGTCTCACTCTCTCTCTCTCTCACTCTCTGTCTCTCTCTCTGTCTCTCTCACTCTCTGTCTCTCTCTCTCTGTCTCTCTCTCTGTCTCTCACCCGTGCAGCTGTAAACTGTAACATGCATGACCAGTGGTGAGCGCTGCTCCATCAGCAGAGGGTGTGGACGTGACCAAGTGGGGACGTCCCTCTCATCCAGCAAGCCTCACAAAGCCATCGCCTCCAGTCCCTGACAGAAAGAAAGGGACCTGCTTTTGTTTAGAATGTAACGCTGCCCATTCACTTTCCTCTGTAGGCTCATCATTTCCCCCTTTTGTCTCATCCTCTTCTTTTCTATACATTACAAAGACTGCTTTTTTACATCGCTTTTTTTGCCTAGGTGCCTGTGTAAAGGAGCCCTTTGGGATTCAATAGCATTACAGGCCGGTTCATACAATCGCCCTCGGACACAAAAAGTGTGAAGGCACCTTTGATGTAAATCTCTGACTTCAATCCCTCACTTCGTTGCAAAGTCCCTCCAGATGTGTGTTTGTTCCCTTCCAGCCTGCCCTCTTGCTCTTTTCTCTTGATTTCAAACAGCAACCTTTCAGTCTGTACACCCCTTTCTCCTCTCCTCACCTGTGCTCCTCTGTTCCACCCCGGCTCACTGGGTCCTTAGAGGGTAGAGGTGGGCCCCTAGCCCAGACGGGGGAGGGGCTGGGGCTGCCCTCCAGAGGGAGTGCCCGTGGGTGAGAGGGACGGCTCAGACCAGCCCCTTTTTGACAGGCCAACACAGGGTGTGCTGGTGACCAGGGGGCCACAGAGGGGGCCCCTACTATGGCGCTTTAGACAGCACAGCACCCAGGTCTCATCCCCCCGAGCCCAAAGCCTGTTGTTCCCTGGGAGGAGAGGGTGTGTTTGGGGGTGAGACGGGGAGAGGAGAGGCAGGGCCCCAGACAAAAGACGGTCCTTAGGACAGCACTGTTCTGCATGGTAGCGGTCGTACCCCCAGTCCAAAAAAAAGGGTGGGGTTGGGAGAAGGGGGGTTCTTTTCTTTGTAGCCCTGTGATGGAGACCGGGGGCCAGTGGGTGGGGGGGTGATATGATGGATGGAGCACGGGGGCCTGTGTCGTGCTCCCCGTCTGAGAGGAACGTGTGAGGCATGGGGTGGCCATGCCGGTGGGCGGACTGGGGTGTGTGTCTGTGCAAGACCGTCTGTGTGTGTGTGTGTGTGTGTGGGGGTGTGTGTTTTGTATGATGTGTGCAAACTGTGTGAGTATGTAGTGTGTTTGCTGTATGTTTGTGTATGTGGTGTGTATTATGTGGTGTATAAACGTGTGTGTTACACTTCATTTTATAAGTGGAGTGCCAGGGGGATGGGGCACTGTGTGTGAAGGATGATATGGTTAGTAGTGGTGTGTGTGTGTGTGTGTGTGTGTGTGTGCATGTGGAAGAGTGTGTGGGGACAGGCTAAAAGGGATGGGGAATGGGGAGATCTCTCCGATAAAATCCATAACAAGCAGATCCGATGAATGTGGGGACATGTAAATGGTATGATGGTATGTATGAGATCTAAATGCAAATATAGAACCAGGCAGAATAGTCTAACAGATAATACTTTCTCCCAGCCAGAAAGGATTGGATTCAATCACTGCGCATGACGCTATTTTAAATACTTGTAGGCTATTGTAAACTGCTCCCTGTAAATAAACATATTGTTTATTGTAGCTCCTATATGCTAAATGTAACGAAATGCAACAAACCCTCTTCACAAGATAATTAATAATTGGTACATTTGATTTAATTGTTCTGATGAGAAAATACTCACAATGAATCTAAAGTCTGATTAACAGAATGCCTAAAACAAACCCATTATTTATTTGATAATCCTTTAGAAAGTGTAATGACTAGAAAGTGTAATGATAATTGACTTCAATGTCAATGTCTGGCTAAATTACAAAACAGTTTCTAAGAAATTCATATAAGATAAAAATATGAATCTGAAAGACCAAAATATTATGTACCTAGGATATTAATAAGCTGTGACTAGTAGTTTGGAGTACAGAGGCTCTCTATGTTTGTGTGTGCCTGTATACAGTATGTGCATATGTGTGCATCCTGGGTGCTACTATATGTGGGGCTCAGTCCTCTAGAGGGGCTGAAAGACAGATGAGGGTACATAGTTGGGATGAGGCCACTATATTTCACCATAGACAGTATAGAACCAGGGCTGGATAAATAGTTTGAAATAATAATCATAACGTTTCTCACTTCCAATACTGTACCCCACAATACCACACGCATGGTGTGTGATGGCACCATCGCTTTTATGCGTACAAACCCCTCTTGTTTTGTCTTTTTCTATCTTACCAAACTATGACACTTTCCAGGAGAGGGGAATACTCTTATTCCCAAGAGTCAATCCTCTATAAGCTTTCTCCTATGCCCTCCTTACTACACCTTGCATTCTGGAATGTGCCAATTGTCAATCAGTGACATTCCTTTTCTCTGTCTTTGTCCCACCTTGCAACAAGGAATGTCCTAATACACTGGGAAATGCTAACAAGTGCTCATCAACACCAGGAACACCATTCTTCTTTTTTTAAACAATTTTACTGCTACAAACCAAATATGGGAAGGCCCCATCTACTATAACCGCTTTCCTCTTGAAAGAATTCTTAAAGAAGTAGAATAACCTAGTTGAAATGCTTTGTCTGTACAGCCAGCACACAGTTTTTCCTAATAAAAAGTTGTATTCAAAGCTTGTTTGTGGTTAGCGAAAGAAGCTTGCTATCATTAGCACCCCTACTGTAGTCCATCATACCAGCTGGGGGTCATTGTTTACCCAACTCAGACCACCTGCTGTATGACCCCCCTCCCATGTATTTATGCTTTCACTTTCTGTTGAGACAGTTAGCAAGCCGCTTCCTGTCGCGTCAGGCGTCAGAAGAAAGGAAATAAGGACAAACGCCAATCTTAACGCCCATCAGATACCCATCAGTGCCTGGCAACTTGCTGCCGGCTCAGAGGAAGGTTGAAATCTGTATCTGGCAACCCACTGGTTGTCCAGTAGTACACCGGCTGGTGGCTGTCACCCAGTGCCAAGAGAGAGACATCCTCTCAGAGTAGGGACAAAGGTGGCTAGTCCTGGGGGATTACCCATTAGCATGCTAGGCTGTGTGTTTAACTCTGGCCTGAATGGCAGGGACAAGAGCCAGTGGCCCTGTCTATTCTTAAGCAAGGAAATGTTACTGTTTCAGCTGCTAATGCTGGTGTGACTTATGCATATGCACGCATACATACATATATATGAGAGGAATGCTTGGTTTGCATCGGTATGCTGAATGCTAACACTACAATTGCATGCTGTGTGTTGGTGTAGCTAATGTGATCCACTTCTTAACCAATGTGTTGTATATGGGGCTTCAAGATTTGTAAAAGTTTTAAAATGTACTGTATCTAAACAATGGTGGCCTGGCATGTTAAGATCAAGCGTGGGGTTATCATTCATTGTTTTCTTTATATAGCCAGAACAAATAACCCATGTGCTAATAGGACACAGACAGAATCAAATGGATTAGAATCAGTTGCCTGAATTTCACAGATAAACTGAACAAGAACATTTATCAGAGCCAATCTGACACTGGGATTGTAAAACTGGACAGAGTTAAAGCCAGAGTCCATGACATTATTGTCATTTATCTGAACTCTACAAATAGGCAGTTTTGTTCTAAGTCACTCTCTCTCCGTCTGTGTGTGTGTGCGTGTGTGTTTGCGTGTGTGTGTGTGTGTGTGTGTGTGTGTGTGCGTGCGTGCGCGAAAAAGAAAATGTATTGAAATGTAACTCCTTTTGGATGTATTTTTATTTATAGCCTTCTCTCAGCTATTGTCGTTATTGGTGAGATTTGTACATTGTGTGTTGCTGCCTGTGACTGTGTGTGTGCTTAGACTTGCTGGCCGAGAGCTGATAATGAACACAAGAGCCTGTGTGCGTGTTTGTGGATGTCTTACAGCCTATTCCCACCATGCTCAGCGCGTCTGGCCTCTGTATGTGTTTTGGGCTGCACACGCGACTCAACCAGCTGTTCTATTCTCTTGTTGTTGCCCTCGATGCGATGCACCCTCACCCGCACGGACCCCTCCTTCCCCCGGAGGCCTGCTCTTCATCTGATAAGGGTCACGCTGGCCAAAACCCTCAGCAGAGCTCCTCAGAGCTCCTCGTATAGCTGCTCCATGCTAATAATACATCCTCCATCCCCTCCATACTCGCGCCATTTACATGTGAAAACACAGAGTCTTATCTCCAGTTCACTGGAGCTATGGCACAACAGCCAAGTCTAAGTGTGTGTGTGTGTGTGTGTGTGTGTGTGTGTGTGCAATGGCCTTGTAGCAAAGAATACCAAGTGAGTGGTTGGAATAAATGCTTAAATAAAAGTGCCCAAATAACACTAGAATATACTATCACTGCAATAGCATATTATACTTTTATTAGGTTTTTGTACATATTTTAGCATGGTGCCATGAGGTGAGCAAAGGAAACCCCCAATGTGTTAATAATGTGATGTAGATAAAGGTTTTGTGGGCTCTTTATCATTATCAATTGGGATGTTAGCCAATGCCATCTCAATTTCACTGTAACCAACAGTCATGTGGTAATACAAAACAAACAACCCCCTAGAGTCTATATTGCTGCTGCTCCATCCTCTACCAGCTTGCCAAACCGCCACAGTCACCACAATCATCCTTATCTACGTGAACATCACAATTCACCTCTGGAATCACAGCCAACTACCACTAGCATGAAAATGTATTTTGATTAGTACAGTTACGTGTAGTTCTACTGTTAGATATGGGCTTGTTTACTGTACACCTTTGTTTTCTTGTCTTGGTTAAGCTATGCTACCTTATTGACAAGTCTGTATTGTAAGCTAAGCTAAAATATAATGCCATATCTACACTCCACATAACTTGAAGTTGAAGATATTTAAATTTTTTAAGATGAGCCTAATTTACATAAATCATCTCTATTTCAGCTTCAATAGCCACATACTGATGTTTAGGATGAAAAGTCATTGTATTCAAAGAACTGAACAAATGTGACTTAGCTCCAAGATAATTTTGTCAAGGAATGCTCTGAAAAAATATGCTATACTGTGACCAGATTCAGTATAGTATAGTTTGAGAAATGGAATAAAACAGAGGTTGGAAAGAAGGCATACCAAAGTAATTATTGAGGAACCTAACGCAGTCAGGAGTTTCCGAAATGTTGTGTATTACTTTAAAGCAATGTACTGTAACCTAATGAAACCCTGCATGGTTTTCAGCCAGGGTTCTCAGGTTGTCTCTCAATGTATGGTATGTGGATGTCAAGACAAGGCAAGTTTATTTGTATAACACTTTCCATACATAAGGCAATTCAAAGTGCTTTACATCATGAATAAAAACCAAACTGATAAAATACAGAATAAACCCGTATACAGAATGAAATAACACAATAGAACAATAACAACAGTAAAAACAGACATATAAATAGACTTCTACAGTATGTACAATTTCTTTTAAAATTAAAACACAAAACTATATCAGTGTGCTGTAGGATTGTGTCACATGAAATATTGTTTGGAAGTTAATTTAAAGTAATTAACTCACTTACACCAAATTACGTATGTGTATAGTAGCTAAACGCTGTTCACCCATCTTTGTATTTACTATATGTTTTTACTTTTAATACTTTTACTAGCCAACCAATCCCAGATGTCTAGGATCTTATGTACCGGGTTCATATGACATATAACAGGTATTGTATTTGGTTCTAAACCATTGAGTGGTTCATGCACAAGCAGCTTTTTCCTAATAGTACAAACTATGATGTACAGGAAGACAGTACAGACTTTTGTAATTGTCTAGCAGCAGCACTACCATTATGATTGGGCTGATTGAGCTAACTACTTTTATGGAGAGTCTTACACTGCTCCAGTAGAACCTGGTATCTTTGGGGATCTACCTCTAATGTTCGTTTTCTCTAGTGTTGGTAGTTGATGTGATGCAATACAAAACCCTATATTGTCATCTTGATGTGTCCCTTTCACACACGGGCAGGGAAAATGCACCAGACAGACAGAGATAGATATGGTCCCTGGGACACTAAAGCGTGTAGGCTTTTAATTAAAGCCTGTATGGTTAAGAAGCAGGCTAAGCAAACAGCGGGGCCCCTGAAATCAGACTTGGGGGTCCACAAACAGGGGAAAGGGGGTGTGATGAATGAACAGCAGCTCATATGGAAAGGGAGGCCTTATATAATCTATAGCTGATGCAAGATTTATGAGAATGAAATGCAGAGATGATATCAAATGTTATCTGGTGTCATAATGAATTGAGGATATTGGGATTGGGAATCAAGGTGATGCCATCTTGTACAACAATATTCTAAATTAAAATGTGTTTGTGTGTGGTTATAAGCAAGATAGTGCTCTAAATGTATTCATGTAAGGACATTGTAAGATGTGATATGAACATGGATACAATAGCTGTCACAAGCTTAGGTTGGGATTCAAATTTGAATATCTTGACTCTACTGTATAGTGAATATTGAAAATTTGATAACCCCATAAAATTAGCCACAAAAAAGATTTTAAATAAGAGAGGCAAACGTTGAAATCCAATACTAAACCTTAGACATGCATGAGCTTAGTATCAGCGGCACCACTTACCAGAGTACATTGTGGAGATAGAGTGACATCTGCTGGCAGATATTTTGAGCTCCATCTGTTTCTCACAAAACATGTATTGTAGTAAGTGTACTGTATCTCTTAATTATGACAAGCACAGTTCAGAATCAACATTTTATATTACTTTCATTTTACAGAATACATCAGAAAAAAATATCAAACAGGTAAAACCTAGAACAATAATAAAATAGTGTCATTAGAAAACAAACTGAAAACTGGAAAAGACTGATACTAATTGTGTCCTACTTGCAATAATCTTATGATAAGATAAATTAAATGCTTTTTCTTTAAACTATACAGGCACAGGCTATTAAGAAATTAACTGTAATTAAAATTATATCCTTGGGTCAAGGACCATTAAGCAATGATTTTCTTTGGCTTGAAATTGATTTGCAGGGATAGGGTGCAGGTGGCTACAATTGTTACTCCAGACAATTGATAATCATTCAGACAAACAAGGATCCGACACACTACAATACTTTTTCTCAGTTTTATTCTAAAAGATTAGAATTGTATACTACCATACTTTTAAATAAAATACTCTACTTATAACCCTTTGTACAATGTCAAATTAACCCTTTGAAATAAAAACAAAATAAAAAAATCACTACATTTCTATAATGTACACAGATCCTTTAGACATGGACAATACTAATATTTTACATCTGGTTATAATAGCTACCATGCTAACACTAACTGTATGGTCACATCATAAGAGTATTGTTTCCTTAGCAGTTTTTGCTATGTCACAATATTTGCACAAGCAATTATGTGCTAAGGGTTCCTGTATTCACTATGCACAACTGGTCTTTAGAGCAAAACGTATAGAATGGGAATTGACATTTAAATTTTTCTCTGTTTCTCCATGGCTTCTGAAATTCACTTTATGAATATAATTTTCTTCAAAACTGAACTGTTGTTAGGCTGTTGTTATTTTTCACATATCGCAGGAGATGTAGCTATTATGCACATGGGTTTAAGTCCATTACCAATAACTGGTTGTTTCACAATTCATTTAAAACAAACACAAAATTGTTATTCCAATGATATACAGTATCTGATAAACAAAATAACAGTTTTCTGAAGCCCAACACAAGTAATGTAAGTATCTATGCCAATGGTGTTCTAACCTAACATGCATATACTTATAACACTATATTGTATGTAAAAGGGAAGTTATACTTAGGAGTTACTACTGGGTCCAGGGCCCACGTGTAACCCATACCTGGTCCCTAATACTTGCAATGGTACTCACAGTCACTATTGATAAAAGATCATTCCCTAATTTACTTTCATTTTGAGGAAATGAAAGGAACTGATGTGCAAATAAATGTAATAAATTTTTACTTTTTATTATATTTATATATATATTTATTATATATGTTTGTGGTGAAAGACTAAAACCAGAACTTGGTAAAGACATCAGACTTTGGACACCAGTGTATGCTGCATGTATTTTCAACACATTGGTATTTTAGCAAATGAACAACTTAAAAGGGAATTGTGAATGCTACTAAAACTTTGTTTAGACATCTTATCCAGCTAACTAACAATCAGTTACCAGAGATACGTAGTACAAATATTATTTAGTGTTAATACCTACGATTAATCATTTGTATCTATACACTGTACAGTCAGTCAATTCATTTTCACATGTACACTACAGGTATTCTGGATCATATCAACATGCAGTATTTAAATGAGCATTTATTTAAATGGATGAATTAATGTCAAGTGTGTGTGTATGAGAAGTCACATCACTGCCCTAATGCTCCATGTTTTCAACCAGTAGATGGTGCTGTCCCTGATGTGTTTGGTTATCCTTACAAGTACAGTATAACTGATCGTAAGGTAATAGGCCTACGCTTTTTATCAAATTCACCAACTATCTCCTCGCTGACTTCACACAACAGCAATATCCTAGTCTTCACAATGCATTTCCAATGTGCGAAGCTTCTGAGGAAGCATGCTTTCTCCAGGATGACTTGCTACACCTTTAAATGTTAAGGGAGTGGCAATTCCACCTGTCCAGTGGAATTGCATTCCTTCCTCCAAATTGATATGACAACATTACAACAATAATTTAGGCAATATATCAGAACAAATATGAATTAAAACACAAGAAATTTCATATAAAGTCTCCTTGGTTACTTAAAGAAAATGTTCCAAAACAGACATCAACCAGGCACAGATTTGAAAATATGTACATATGAATATAACCTAACCAGAAGCATCTTATGTTAACCAACAATACTTGTGTACGTTTGTCTTCACGCTATATTATACTCTTGTGCTTTTAGAGTAGCATTTAGAATGGGCAAATGCTAGCTCTTAATCATTTATGATTTATAAACTGTGTTTAGGTCAAAAAGACACATCACTTGATATGTTAGGAAGACGACATCGTTGCCTGAACTATTATTTTCAATATTTCAAAACTTAAAAGGCACAAAATAGGTCAACTATGGCTGTCAATGAAACATTAGGATTTTGGAGAAACAGTTTAAAATGTAAGAACAGTGAAACATAAACAGCATTTTTGTTATATTATTACACAACTTACTTTGAGTTTTTGACAAAAGTATATGAATTAAAATTTGATATGAAAAGGTTCTCAAAGTGCTTTTTATATAAACAACAATAACTGCATTAAATGGCAGTACTGACAAGTGCCATTTGCAAAGTGAAATTCAGTCAGACCAGCAGAGGGTGCCAGCATACAGGAAGTGTTTTCCAGAATACGATGCAATCAAGTCAAGTGCCTTGGTCAGTTGATAGTGTAGGTAGTAAGATTTGGGTTATATAGTCTCTCAGTCTATGTTGATCCCCACAGTAGGTCTGCACTGAAGGCCAAAGCCAACGCACCACCTCGCATGGCCCTTCAGTCCAATAGTCTTTATCTAGGAACAGTCCACACTAGTCCAACTCCTCCCTTAAACTCCGACTACAGCTGGGGCCCGAGGCCACAGTTCTGGGTGTGTATGGAGCCGCTGTGTGCCCTGTGGCAGGATTGGGAGGGTCTACTTCATAACGCGGCAGCTCCCCTTCGGAGGGCAGTTCCCCTTCCTGAAGGTATGGAGGGGGTGGCAGGTCGAACCAGGGAGGCCGGCTAGATGTGAATAATTAGAAGCGTTAGTAAAAACACATAATGGACTAAGAGAAACAGGTTTTCAATGGTGTATTGCACATTTACATTTTAAGAGACACTCTTGTTGAAACCAGACTTATAAAAACATTGTGTTTTGGAAGTGTGGAATGGACATATACTCTCCTTGAATCCAGTATATACTAATATAACACAGTTGTTGTTGAAGAGAAACAGTGACCTATGGGGGCAGCAATGCAATCTAAGAATGGCATCAATCAATCTAGTATTATGGATTAACCCTCATGTTATCCTCCGGGTCAAAATAAAAAAAAAGCAGTACCTCTTTGTGGCAGATAGAAGGCGCCAATTCTAATTCTACAACTTACACACACAACACATATGATGTGAACTGCTGGCGGACAAGGTCATGTGTTTGAAACCAGAGGACAACAGCAGGGTTTACAGGCATGAAAAAACAACAGAAATACATAGAGAAATTATTAATAAATAAATAAATACACATCAATGACAATAAAAATAAAAATAAATATATATACACAGATGGCGCCGCCAAGTGGCCAAGTACGATATTTTCAAGGACATCACAAGGGTTAAGGACATCACGAGGGTTAATTACATATTAGACACAATTTCTTGCTGACAGGGGGCAGCATAGGACCATGCATATATCCTAAGCAAAAACAAATACACAGCACAGCAGTTAGCCTACTTCTGTAACTGAACGTAACCTTTAATCTTGCAGAGACCTGTTGACTGCTGAAACAGTACATACCGTTCTATTACAGTTTGCCTGAAGTGCAAATGGAAAGGCTTTCCTGATTGGGCAGTGTGGTTGAATTAGTATTGCATGCAGCAGCCAAGCCATTGAGTTTCATGAGAGCCTACCTGACATCCAGAACAGCTTGGGAGTACGATGGAGGAGAGTCCATGGAGAGGCCAGGCGCGTACAAAGTCCCGGACAGCAGCTGAAGCTCAGGGGGAGCGGAGCGGTACAGGGCCGCCCCGGAAGGCGAAACAGGACTCTGCCCTGGACCCAGGGTGTGGACCTGACCCCGGTCCAGGATCACCAGGCGGGACAGGAGCAGGGGCTGGTGGTGATGGTGAGAGCCTCCTCTCACCCCTCGGGGAAGCAGCACGCTCCTCTTCCGCTGGTGATGAAGCACCAGGGCCAACAGCGCCACCACCAGGACGAAAATAACAGCGCTGCCGATGACGGCGTAGGTGATGCTGGGGTAGAAGCGCAGGCGGTAGTCCAGCGTGACAAAGTCCTGCCCGGGCGCTTCTAGGAGAAACACAGGAAGGCAAAGGATGACAATTATGCTTGATGTGGTCAATTGTTTCCCAGTTCATTCTGAAATGGTTCAGTGCGACTACAATGGTCTCTCTCCCAGAGACCCCAGCGGTTAATAATAAGTGGAACAGCTGTCCGACTTCCGCACAATAGCTCTCCGTGAGCTGATCAAAGAGAATGTCATATACTGTAAACGGCCTGCTGCTGCTGTCTGAGAATGTAAGGGTCTTTGTTAGAAAGAATAAAAGGAGAGAGAAGGAAGAGGAGAGAGACTGTCCGCAGGTTTGATGAAAAACGTTGTTTCCGGCCCCCCTCATATGCGGTAATCTGAGATGGGCCCTAGTGTTGCCCTGCCTTTTTATGTCTTTAAAAGCTAGCATCGAGATGCTAGCTTTTAAAGACATAAAAAGGCCGGAGACGACGTTTTTCATCAAACGTAGTTTGATGTGACGTCCAGAGGTAGATGACGCTCCAAGTAAGGGTTGCATGGGCTGAGAAATCACCACTGAGACACCAACTACTATTACTGTGACAGTTACTGCCTGAAATTAACCCTCGTAATGTACTCAGAAATATAGTACTTGGCCACACGGCGGCGCCATCTGATTGTGTATGATTTGTG